>APFE031400328.1:116842-136245 GCA_000404065.3 Pinus taeda
AAAATCACATTAAAAAATATGTTAATATAAACAATATTAGTTAATCAAATTTGGTTGTAAAACAATGAAAATTCTCGAAAGATTTTGATAAATATCCGACTCAAATTTTGAGAAATCTGGGTTATAGTTGTCAAGTTTCAAGATGTTGAGTGCTCGAGGAGTTTTTTATTGTGTTCAATCCATTTTCGCCATGAAAAATAGGATTCAAACACTCCTAGTATCAATTTTTTTAGAACAAAACAACTAGGTTCTGGCAATTTTTGGCCCTGACGTCAAGTTTGCTGCATTCGTAGACAACTCTTAATTTTGGTGATGACATTCAACAATGCAATATTTTATTAGTTATTATACCTGGCAGAAGGATGGTACTAGACATTCAATTTTGCTTTGATTGCGTATTAATTTGTCTTTGACAAAAAATTATTGTCCCTTATCCATAGTTTAATATTGAGAATTCAATTTTTATTATTATTGTTTATTATGATTTTCGTGATGAAATATGTATGTCTTTATTGTTTTATTGTTTAATTAAGCGATATTTAAGCTAGGCAACACGTACTAACTATTATGTAGCCCTCGTTTCCATTTAAATAAATAACTTTTAGACAAGAAAAGTACTTTAAGAATACACCATGTCACCCTCTACACCATTTTATCTGGTACTATTTAATTTAATTTAATTTTATAAACTTGTTACTAATTTTAATTTATTTTCTTTTAATTTTATTTATAAACTAATATTTCTTAATTAAAGTTAAAAATCACAATTTATTCTATAAATTCATATTAGATTCCTTTTCATATAATTAGTTGCAAACATATGCAAAGAAAAGTTTTTGCCTCAAGTATGCCCTAAAATTGTTTTTGCTTGGCTAAGAGCTCGTCTTCTTCAAACGTAATGAAACATGTTAGCGACTAAAGGCCTAGAGGTATCTAGTAGGAATGAGAAAGCAACTACCCCCTTATTGACTACTAGTGGGTTATTCTAAGTGGTGTGATTTTCCTTCAATAACAGAGATGAGTCAAACTTCATTCGCATTTGCTAATAGTAACTAGTAATGATTGTCCTCACTGCTGATTTGACAACTAAATTATGATAGGTTGCGTTTCCAAAAACCTATCAACCAGTGAAATTAGTCAACCATTACCTCCAATTATAGATTGTTAGTCACTCACTCGTTACCTCAATTATATACCTCCAATTATAGATTGTTGCCCACTATACCCCACCATCTCTATCATGGGTTGTGACACACTCGGTTTGGTCGGGGAAAAATTAGGCCTCATGGGTTGTGACACACTCGGTTTGGTCGGGGAAAAATTAGGCCGTAGTCTAACTAGGTGGAGGAATTACCTGGAAAGTTATGGAAATTCTAGTTATATTTAAAGAAAATCCGACAAGGATTTTTGTAAATCCAAGTTATAGTTGTTAAACTTCGAAATTTTAGGTGTCCAAGACGTTTTTGATGGCGCTGAATCCATTTCCACCATCAAAAACACGATTCAAATATTGCCTTTACAAAAAATTTTGAAATTTTTTTACTTGAATTTTGATCACTTTTGAGCAATTCCTCGACCCCGGTAAAAAACTCCAAAAATTAGAACTTGTGGCAAGCAGCGGATATCCAAGGTTGTGCACTAGCTAGGTTCTAGAGTGTGCAACGTTGATGCGAGTACACGTTCATTGCCCTAATAGGAAAGGTGTAGTTGGGGAGTATCATCATACATCATTGTGCCGACTCCCATAATGTTGAAGTGGAGTAGGTATTGACATGATTGGCTCTCTTATTCTTGAAGGTGGGATAATTCAATGGATAGGCAAAGATTGATTTGCTACAAAGTAGGAATTAGATTCCATTATCCAGGAAATCATTCATCTGAAGTGTGGGTCATGAGAGCACATCCATTAACATTTGAAAAGTGTTTCCCAAACTCTTGTCAACCAGTTAAAATAGTGAACGCATACCTCCACTTTTGGAGTATTGTCCGCTATATCCCATCGTCTTTGTCACGGGTGGTCACGCACTCGAATCGATCGGGGAGAAATTAGAAGTTGGTGCAAGCGCCGGCTATTGAGGGCGTGCAGTAACTAGATTCTCCACTTAGAAGTTGGTACAAGCGCCGTTATTGAGGGCGTGCAGTAGCTAGATTCTCCACTTAGAAGTTGTTGCAAGCGCCCGTTATTGAGGGCGTGCAGTAGCTAGATTCTCCACTATGATGTCCACTAAAAATGTATATGTCGGGACATTTCAAATACATAACACAAGTTCTAGACTCCAGAGGATATTCACATATTGAAACCTGGAAACCACAATCACGTTGATGAGAGAGAGAGAGTAAATAGTGACGTAAGGGGCGTAATGCTAACGTCCATGGGTATTCGTTAAACAAAATTAACTTCATGAGTGGGTAAACACTGAGGTAAAGCGTGTGATGCTGACGTCTCGCGATTTCCGTCAATCACAAGTTCAAAAATAATAATTTAATTATAAATCTCGTGCAGGATGTTTATTGATGGTTGTATTTCACCATACATTAGAATTTTAACATTCATTTTCATTGGAAGAACTTTAATTAATTAATTAAATTATATTAAATTATTTTTTTAATTATATTTATTTATTTATTTTTATTTTCAAATAATTTTAAATTTGCAGTTTTTAAAATTTTATATATAAATATTTACAATTTTAACGTTTAGAGAATAATTTCAACTTGCCTTGACGATGAACTACACTGGTTGGTTCGACAAATGATTTTTTATGTGATTTTTCCGAAATTATTCTCTAAACAAGATTAAATATCAACAATTTTAAAAAATGTAAAATATAGATTAATATAATTCTAATAAGTTGAATATTTTTTTATTTTAAAGATATGAAAACTATTGTTTTTGTTAAGTTGATAAGTTTTTAGGTATGAAATTTCTCCCTGCGACATTGTAGTAGATTCATCGGTCTAGAAAGAATATGCCAATTCGACAATGGTTATTGACACAGTTTATCGAGGGTGGTTATAGTTGCCGACTCATCCATCTCTTAACTCTTCTGGCCCTTCTGCGCTTAGTTCCTCCCCACATTTCTCATCTCCCTGTCGTTCCTGAGATGGCCTCTGATCATGCCACTTCTATGCCATGATGTTTTGTCAGTTCGCCTGTCACTTTCTGCCTTCACTGCTTGAACTTCCCACATTCTAGAGCCGGGAGCGATTAACTGTGGTGGCCTTGGTGGTGTCATGGATTCACAGTTGTCGACTCATCCAACACAACTCCATGCATTTCACTATCGAAGTGCTATATGTCGTGTAATATAGACGTAATGTTATATCAGAGTTTTTCCTCATTGAAACTTTTACTTTTAAAGACATTACAAAACAACAAGTTCTGATATCCTTTGACCCATTTTGTTTAGCCCCTTTTTGCATATCTTCATCATAGGACTAAGGGTCATGACCGAAGGCTTGGCCTTAATGCACTACGGCATTTTGTTCCTACCCGGGGGCTTCCTTTGTAAAGTGGTTTACACCAATGGTCCTTTAAGTTCTTCTAACCATTGTGTGCTAGCCCAATATTGGAGCCCCTTGTATTAGAGGTTTCCAATCAGGGAAATAACATGGGAGTTGCAATATTTCAAATTCTTTGATATGCGACCTCCGACATGATGTCATCATTCCATGTGGCACTTCCTGAGTGGTGACACGTGTCACCTTGATTTACCCCCATAGGTCCCTCAAAATGCCAAAAATTGCTGCCACATGTCCTGCCACGTCATGTTGACATTAGATGCCGCTGTAGCTTTATCGGAACTAATTATATGTTGCCATGTGTTTTTATCAACGCCAATCATACGCTGTCATGTGTAGCTTATCAAAACCATTAGAAGCCGCCACGCGTTCTACTAGAGGAGAGAGAAAAGGGTTGGTCCCCCTTTGGTTTTACGATGAAATCCTTTGTAAACCTTTATCGACATTTCCCAGCAGTTTTAAATGCAATCAGAAATGGTATGATATCACAAATTTTAAAAGGTTTACACTTAAGAAGTTGTGATTCTCCAATCGCCGACCTTCTGATGTGTTGATGCTCCAACGTGCGATCTCCTCCAAGATCCGATGTTGTGAATACCGATCTGCTATGTCTGATATATTAGACCTTTGATATGTGATGCATCGATATGACATGTTGCTATGATGTGAAATCGCCGATCTCCGATGTCGTCGGACCTTTGATATGTGATCTCTGATATCAGACCTTTGATATTCCTTCTTTCCTAAGCCTTAGATCCTTGAAACTTCAGAAGACCATATCTTTTGATCCAAGAGTCCATTTTTGAACTTCTACATATGATTGGAAAGCTTGTCTAGAGGAATTTCCAATGCAGAGGGTCCGATGTAGGCTTTGAGTACTTTTGTGGCTTGGAAGATGACTGCAAATTCCTTTTCTCTTTTTCACTTTAAACAACTAAAACCACATTTTGTAGTAAGTGACAACACTATACATCCTACAAGGTCAAGGCAATAAAAAACATACAATTTAGTTAGGCACTATTTGCAAAACAAACATCCAAATGAGATCAAACGAGTTATCATAGGAAGATAAGAACATATCGAACTCATTGAAGCAATCCAAATTCTCAAAATGAAATACTAATATGACCAACCTTTCAACTAAAGGGTCCCCATAATGAAAATTAAGTGAATAATTAGGGGGGTGGGGGGGAGGTTGTGTTTTTACCACAACAATAGCGACACACTGGGAAGAAACATTTATCTCTTGAAAAATGATGAAACTCTAAGAAAATTAATAGAGTTAAATCAATAAAGTTCTAGGATTCAAATTTTTAATGAAATTCCAACAAAGAATAACAAAATTTTATCATTTTGTATATCTAATTGATTATAAGAGTCATGTTTGACAACAATTATTTAATTAATACCAACTTAAACTTAAAAAACAAAAGCTTATCATTATTTTTAGTAAGAAAGATGAACTCTCATTGTCATAGGTAGAGCCACTCCTACCAACAGGATTTCATAGCCTCGACAGGGTTACCTCTTAGCCCAAAAGAAATTTCATTATCCCTTCTATGTTGAAATATTTAAAAGGAGACATAATTCATTAATAACTCTGAAACCCGTTGTCCTCGCTTGGTAACCAGATATTGACAATGCCATTCACAAGCGTTAATATCCATGAACAAGTCGACTTGTGATGAGACCTCTCGTCTTGCAATGAATTGTGATAAGCTATTATCCTGGTCTAGTGACCAAATACGAAAATGTCATAACCATGAAGAACCATGATCATGGTAGGCTGGCTCATTACTCAGACCCCCTATCTTTAAGGTATTTTACACATCTCTAATTTTTCACTCTCATACTTTTATCATGAAGGGGGAGATAAATCTTCTCCTTAAGAGATTGGGATGACTTAAAAGAATTATAGAAATACTAAACTTGTTTGTTGCTTTTTGTTTCTTTAGGAAGAGATGTTTATAATATAATTTCTAGCAAAAACATAATTACCTCTTATGTTATAAAGTGATATTATCAAAATGTTAAAGAAAAACAAAATAATAATAATAATTTCAATAGCGAATAACATAGTTTTATCATTTTGTATATCTCCAAAATTGATTATAAGAGTAATGTTTGATAATAATTATTTAATTGATAACAACTTAAACTTAAAGAACAAAATCTTATCATTGTGTTTAATAGGAAATATGAACTCTCATTGTCATATGTAGAGCCATTACTACCAGTAGACGCTCATAGCCTCGAGAGGGTTACCTCTTAGCGCAAAAAAAAATTAGTATCCTATATATATATTTACATATTTTAGAGGAGACATAATTCATTAATAACTCTGAAAATGATTGTCCTAGCTTGGTAATTGGATATTGACAATGCTATTCACAAGCATTAATAGTCATGAACAAGTTATCCTGTGATGAGACCTCTCATCTTACAACAAATTGCGATAAGCCATTATCCTAGTTTGGTGACAAAATACGATAATGTCATAACCATCAAGACCCATGATCATGGTAGGTTGTCTCATTACTAAGACCCCCTATATTTTAGGTATTTTACATAGCTTCAAATTTGCACTCTCATACTTTTATCATAACTGGGGAGAAAAATCTTATCCTTAAGAGTTTGGGATGACTTAGAAGAATTATAAAAATACTAAACTTGTTTTCTTGTTTTTGTTTCTTTAGGAAGAGATGTTTATAATATAAGATTTTGAAAATACATATTTATCTCTTATGTTATAAAGTGAGATTATCAAAATGATAAAGAAAAATAATATAATAAGAATTTCAAATATGAATCTGAAAGATATCAATTTGATAGTTAACTTGATAGCCTTACTTTTACCAATGAATTTTATTAACTAAGAGTAAAAGTTTCCCATGTATCAGACAAAGGGTGGGTTGAAAAGTCCCTCCAACTAACAGGTTGGTAATATCACCAAGATTAAACCGAAAGAAAGGTAGAATTTGCACACAATGGGATTGTAAATGGGACCAAAAAATATTGCGGAAACAAATCCAACCAAGAGACAAGAGAAAAGAAATCCAAATAAAAAGGGAATTAAAAAAGAAGAAAACCAACTGTAAGAAAAAACATGAAATAAGCAACATTCTAGTGAAATAAGATAAAAGCAATATCTTGATATAAGAAATTAAGATCTTGTTAAGTTCTTTGCATTGTGTCAAGCATATCAAATGTTGTCTCATGTGGTGAGTTTTTTATTCAAGAATTTTATTTACATAAATTCTCTATCCAAAAGGCGAGTTGTGATTGAAGTTATGTGATTGAAGTTTTCATATGATAATTTAACATGAATGTTATTCCCTTTATCAAATCTCACTTTAAAACATGTAACTTTGAATAAACATATCTTGAAAGAGAATAAGTGGGATAATAAGAACAGCTTAGAAGTAAAGGAAATCTCCTTGAATGAGTTGTATTTTCACCGAGGGGTGCAAAGGAACATCAATAGGAGAATTGGGGAATATGGAAGTAAGTAAAACCAATACTGAAATAAAATGCCATCAAAAAAATTTAATTTTCGTTTCCAACTGAAACACATAAAAAAATGTCAACAGGTTGCTTGAAACTAAGATCCATTTCTTTTCACATTCTACATATACTTGAAATCCATGAATGTGGTACAAACTTCAAATATCTTTATGAAAGAATGGCCATCACTTCATGTAACAACTAGAGCCACAATTCCATTCCTTGGACCTGTATCCAACAATCTTCATTCACCAATTCTTGAATAGGTTTCAAAAATGCAAAGTATGACATGCTCTTGCCTCAAAAACACCTAATAACTATATATAGTTGAAATATTATTAGATTAAGGAACCTTTAACACAACATTTGGTAAATTTCAAAGCTCCGTATATAAGAAATTTAGAGAACTAATCCATAAGTAGTTTTTGTATCGGTAATGGTTTGACATCAAGATATTGCATATCATTGTCTTTTGGTGGAAATATTCTAAGAAAAGGGTCTACTCTAAACAATATCCTCTCCAACATAAGCAAAGCCATGTCTTCTGAGGAACTGGAAGCCATTGAAAGATCAATATATCATAAGTACCAAAGGTCAACAATACAACCAAACCATAAGATACCCAACTCAAAGCTTAACATTATATGCCTCAATACATCCAAAGAATTAAAGACCTAACTCAAAGCTTAACATTATATGCCTCTTACTGTGGGACATGGGACTCAAAAACTTCCCAAAATGTGCTTATACATTGGGGTGTCTGTATTTTCAAATAGCATACTAAACCATGTCAATCTAGAGCACAAGAGAATAAATCAAGTGTTTTGGATAATCCATTGAATTGTATGGAATTTTAAGGTGAAAAGTAACACCAAATCATTTTCAAAAGTTCTCCATGGAAGGTTTTCTCCAAGGTGATATTACCAATATTTTAGTTGGAGGACCTCTTCCACCCATATTTGGTTTCATATATGGTAAATTTTTGCTCTTATCTAATGGAATCCATTAGTAAAAGGAAGAATAGAAGGAATATCATTAAACTACTATTTTCTAGGCTCACATTGAAGTTATAACATCATTATCTTATAGTAGTATTTCAATGCTCTCTTACCTTAATAAACATTATAAAAATACTTTACAATAAGCCATATCCTAAAACATATATTAAGGTTACAAAAGAAACACATTGGTTTAGTATTTTATAACTCTTCCATGTCACTCCCATCTCTTAAGGAGAGAAATTTTCTCCCCATCTATTAGTTATCTGAAAATGGAGCACTTCAGCTTCTTGTCTAACTTATAAGAACCTTTCCCACTTCCAAAGCTTAATTATTCCCAAGTCTTTATGATTAACCAATGCGGAATTAAATATGTGCTTGAAAAGATAGGTGTATGCTTATGTTTGCTTTAAACTATTCAGGTGCTGTAAATTGATTTGCTTAGACTGATATAAAGCAAAATAGTAGCAATTAAAACAGTAGATGCAATGCAGCAATAAAAACAACACAGAACACAACAATTTAATGAGGAGTTCACCATAAACTCTTGGGCTACCTCTCCTTGAGCTTTAGTCAATTCGACTAGGCTCTCTGGGATTATGGTATAAGTCATTTTTTACAATATCTTGGCTCAACTCCTGCTGTTTTCCACAGAAATAGTGCGTTCAAACACCATGTTATCCCTTGGATTTTGAAGCTCTGGCTCTTGGCTCTGGCTCTTGGTTCTTTGTTCTAGTTCTTAGCTCTAACTCTAGCTCTTCAGCTTTGGCTCTGGCTTTTGGCTCTTGGCTCTGGCTTTTTCTGCTTTCTATCAGTTTACAACTCTCTCGACTTTTCACTTGACTTCCAAGTGACTCCCTCGGCTGCTCTTTTTGCTTCTGCACTACCTCTTTCACCTTAGCTTCCTGCTTTGGCTTCACTTTTAGCAACAAACCCCCAATACCCTTCAACAAGCTTCAACAAACTTCAACAACCCTTGTCTCTGTCGTTCTGTGGCTTTTTAAGCCAAATCGGCGCTATCAGTTCATTTTCCTTCTCGGGCTCTCTGGCTTCCTGCTTTGGTCCACTCAAATCCCCTCTCTAAGCATTAGAAATCATTGCTAAATGCCCTCTTGGATGGTGGCCATCTGTACTATAATGGAATTGAACCATCGGCCTTTGAAATCCCAAAATTTTGGCATTCTCAGCTTACATAGGAAAATACACTAAACACGGGAAAAATCTGTAGAGAACATTGTTCACCGAACTTCAAATCTTCATAAATGCGCACTATATCCCTATCGGGTCTGCTTGAAATCACTTATCGCAAGTCACAATGCCAATTCCATGGCTTCCCTTTTGTTTTTAAAAAATACAGTAAAACGCTGAAAATCTTGCAAAATGGCCTTATGGCGGGATTTGAAATATTATTCATTTGCATTTAGGAACCCCTTCAAGTTCAGATTCTTTGCATCAATGCATTCCTCCATTTTTTATTTATCAAACGAAATATGTGAAATTACACATAAAACTACCTTTTGATGGACTTCAAAATATATCAATTAGTGCTTATGGCCCCGTTGGGTCAGGCTATTGCATCGCATATATACATATACATAGCCCCACGTTGTTTCATAGTTCCGATGTGATATTTTGATGTGACTTGTCACAATCGCATATCGCACATACCCCGGGCCATTTAATGTGCCCTCCACTATAATCGCTGATTGCAATATCGCTCCGTTGTAACCATCGATTGTGATATCATGATTGCAGTAATCATATAACATATTTCGTTATCCTCCACCTGCCACCGTCGATTTCAATTCATTGATTGGATCTAGAGTGTTGATCGGCCAGATCCGACGACTCCTGTGCATTGTTGATTTAAGCCTCCGATAGGCCTGTTTTGGGTCGTTTCTTTGTGTTTTTGCTGCTCGATAGTGTAATCTACCTTTTTAAAAAGTTTCCCTTTATGTGATAGATTTGATCTTTTAGGAAATTTAGAAGACTTAGAGGGTTTTTGGGATCCCGTTTTAGGGGATTTTGCCACTTTTTCCAAAGGTTAAAGGCAGCTTCATTTTATGATAACTTCTGCATCCTAAGTCAGTTTTTGCCCATTCAAGTTGTAGTAGATTCAGAATGAGACGATCTCGCAATGGGGCTAGTTCTAGGAGCTTACTTGGACTTTCATTTTTCCTCAGTGAGGAACACTTAGACTTAGGAGTTTATCCAAAATCCATTTTGGATCACACCTTCCCACTAGAAGAACTTTTGGTCTCCAAAACACTGATATACTAATCTGAATAGTAAATGAGAGTGATTCACCCTCTTCTTTTAGCCTCCCCAAACTTGCCTTGCATCGTTCCTTTGAACCAAAGATTCCGATCACTTCCCTTCTTGGATGGGCTAGTCTTCCTAGGAAGAGTTGCCTTCTTCTTTGCCTTGCTGCAGAACTCCTGCTTAGATGGTCATAGAAGGTAGTTTGAACTCCTTTTCCTTGATGATTGATCCAAGGTGTCTCAAACAAATGTGAAGTATATCTACACCACAAAACATTCATTTGTACCTATTTGAAAAACTGTCAACAACAACTGTTAACAACAATAGAAATAAAGACAACAGCTGGATGGCCTAAACTCCTAGTTCAAGAAAAGAAACAAATTTCAAAGCTTGTGAACACCTCCATGTCTTATATCTGCATACAAATGATGGACTAGACAACAATCCCGCAAAACATGCCTTTAAAATAAATGCCCCTTCAAGTCAAGCATGTAGAAAAAGACCATTAGGACTCTTTTCAAAAGATGAACATTTCATCACTATCTCCATCTTCGAGACCAAGTCAACTTTTGTCAAGTCAACATTGCATTACATGCATGCTTAAGAACAAAGCAATCAACCCTTCAAGTCAATTACATATACATGTTTAAATACAAGGAAAAGATCAACATCCCTGTGTTCATGCACATCATGCTCATGCATGCATTTCATCCTTCAACTTTCACTTAAGCACAGTGTAGTTTCGAAGTTGAAATGAAATATAATGTTGAAGCAACAAAGTGAGTCTCCTACTCAGCCTTTTTCCATTCACCATCTTGGTAGAAACCTGCAACTTTCATCTCATCAACAAGAAATGAAAATAGATGCATCAATAGACATGCAACCTTAATTGGACAAGAACTCTAACCATTTCTTACCAATCCAGTTCAAAGGTCTTTCCTTTGTCTGCACATCAGCATCAACATGTGAATCATCTTGACACACATCTTCCATGGAATCTTTCTTTCCATTTCTGCCATCTTCTCTCTCCACTTTCTTCAACTTTTATGGAAGCATTGCTGGATTCAAAGTCCAACATTTTGCAGCAAGATGTCCTTGCTTATGGCAGTAAGGGCAACACATGTGCATCCTCTTGGCAGCATGATTTTCCTTTTCCAATGGACCTTTGGCTTCTTTCTTATTTTCCTTCAAAAGTTTCATGTATGTGGCCATTCTTTTCCAACATCTAGAAACATGATGGTTATCCAAACCACAAAAGGAACATGAAATTATTTTCCCATACATATGTGAAAATTATCATGCTTTGCATAATCAAAAGGAAAATGTTTAGAACTAGATTTATACCTTTCTCTTTCACCTTTATTGCCTTCATGAGGAGGTGAATCAATTGAAGAAGTGGCTCCCTTTGGAACACCATCAATCTCTTCAAGGCTGTCAGAGTTTCCACAACTCTCTCGTTCAAGTATGTGCTTCTGAACACTTGCATCCTGTAAGTGATGTTTCAAGCCATTACATTCCACCTAAACACAATCTTCACACTCTGTAGTACAACCCCTTCTTGGAGCTCTTTCAATGGCCTTCGTGGAAGCTTTGGAACTCTCTCCATAAGAATGTCCATAGCCAAGACCCAAATACTTAGGCCTTCTTCAACCATTATTGGTTCAACAATACCTTGTGCATACTTTTCCAAGCCCTTTCCTTCACAGCCCATCTTGGACATTAGCTTGGAGCCTATGCCTCTAGTATGTTTTTCAAAAGAACCAATATAAGAATTATTAGAAGAATTTGAAGACAAACTGGAATGGTTTACCTCTTCTTCAAGCTAATACTTGACCAAGGATTCTTAGGCAACAAAGAGCTATGACTCCAACTCATGCATCCTCTTCAAGTTCATATTTGCAATATGAAGTTGTCTCTCCATTTCCTATAGTTTGTCAAAAGGAAACTACTTCTCTTCCTTCATGGAATTCAAGTGCTCTCTAATTATGTTGCTCTTCCATCCATCCTCATACATTTCTCTCACCTTGCCCATCATGATGAACAAGTTTTGATTTATGTCTTCATCAAAGAGTCTTGTGATGCCAGAGGAATTCGAGGATACTCTTGTAGAAGTTGTCATTATGCCAATGAACAAAGAACTTCAAACAAGATTAATAAAGAGATTATTTTAGCAACCTTTTGCAACAAACCTCTTATGCTCCAAGGATTGCCTTGAGGTCCTTTGGGATAAAAGAATGCCTTTAACCCTTCTTCCTTCTTTTTCTTCTTGGACCGAGCTATTAGTAGCTTTCCCTTCACCTTTGCAAACTCAGAAAATAGTCAGCCTGTAAAAAAAGCATACAATCAGCCTCTTGCTATTCAAACACCATTTAGACAAGTAGTCTTTGCTTTGTCAATCAAGCATTCTGATATAACCTTCTTTAATGGTGGGTTTAACCAAACTTATGCTCCGATACCACCTGATCTGAAAATGGGGTGGTTAGGCTTCTTGTCTAACTTACAAGAACCTCTCCCACTTCCAAAGCTTAATTATTCCCAAGTCTTTATGATTAACCAATGCGAAATTAAATATGTTCTTGAAAGGATAGGTGTATGCTTATGTTTGCTTTAGACTATTTAGGTGCTGTAAATTGATTTACTCAGACTAATATAAAGAAAAATAGCAGCAATTAAAATAGTAGATGCAATGTAACATTAAAAACAACACAAAACACAACAATGTAATGAGGATTTCACCCTAAACTCTTGGGCTATATATCCTTGAGCTCTAGTCAACTCAACTAGGCTCTCTGGGATTATGGTATAAGTCCTTTTTTACAAGCTCTTGGCTCAACTCCTAATGTTTTCCACAGAAACAGTGGGTTGAGACACCATCTTATCCCCTGTCTTTTGAAGCTCTGGCTCTTGGCTCTGGCTCTTGGCCCTTGGTTCTAGCTCTTGGCTCTGACACTAGCTCTTTGACTCTAGCTCTGGCTTTTGGCTATTGGCTCTAGATTTTTCTACTCTCTATCAGTTTACAACTCTCTAGGCTTTTCACTTGACTTCTAAGTGACTCCATCATCTGCTTTTTTCGCTTCTGCACTACCTCTTTCACCTCAGCTTCCTGCTTTGGCTTCACTTTCAGCAACAAACCCCCAACACCATTCAACAAACTTAAAAAAACTTCAACAACCCTTGTCTTTATCGTTCTATGGCTTTTTAAGCCAAATCGGCACTGTTGATTCATTTTCCATCTCGAGCTCTCTGGCTTCCTGCTTTGGTCCACTGAAATCCCCTCTCTAAGCATTAGCAATCATTGCTAAATTCCCTCTTATATGGTGGCCATTTGTACTATAATGGAATGGAACCATCGGCCTTTGAAATCCCCAAGTTTTGGCATTCTCGGCTTACACAAGAAAATATAGTAAACACGGGAAAAATACACAAAGAAAACTGTTCACCAGACTTCAAATCTTCATAAATGTGCACTATATCCCTATCGGGTCTTCCTGAAATCACTTATCACAAGTCGCAATGCACATTCCCTGGCTTCCCCTTTGTATTTCAAAAATACATTAAAACATTGAAAATGCCATGAAATGGCCTTATGGCGAGATTTGAAATATTATTCATTTGCATTTAGGAACCCCTTTGGATCTGGAATCATCACATCGGTGCATTCCTTTGCTTTTCATTTATCAAATGAAATATGCGAAATTACACATAAAACTGCTTTTTGACAGACTTCAAAATATATCAATTACTGCCTATGGCCCCGTCAGGTCTGACTATCACATCGCATATATACATATACATAGCCCCACGCCATTATGTAGCTTCGATGTGAAATTGCAATGCGACTTGTCGCAATTGCATATCTCACATACCCCAGGCCATTTAATGTGCACTCCACTATAATCGTCGATTGCAATATCGCTCCATTGTAATAGTCAATTGCGATATCGTGATCACAATAATCATATAACTTATTCTGATATCTTCTGCCTGCCATTGCCAATTGCGATTTGCTGATCGAATTTGGACCGTTGATTGGCCAGATCCAATGGCTCCTGTGCATTGTTGATTTAAGCCTTCGATAGGCCTGTTTTTGGTCATTTCTTTGTGTTTTTGCCTCCCGATAGTGTAATCTGCCTTTTTTAAAAGGTTCCCCTTGTGTGATAGTTTTGATATTTTAGGAGATTTAGAAGACTTAGAGGGTTTTTGGGATCCCCTTTTATGGGATTTTTCTCCTTTTTCCAAAGGATAAAGGTAGCTTCATTTTATGATAACTTTTGCATCCTAAGTCAGTTTTTGCCCATTCAAGTTGCAGTAGATTCAGAATGAGATGATCTCTGCAATGGGGCTAGTTCCAGGAACTTCCTTGGACTTTCATTTTCCTCAGTGAGGAACACTTAGACTTAGGAGTCTATCCAAAATCCATTTTGGATCACGCCTTCCCACTAAAAGAACTTTTGGTCTCCAAAAGACTGATATGTTGATCTGAACAGTAAATGAGAGTGACTCACCATCTTCTTTCAGCCTCCCCACACTTGCCTTGCATAATGCCTCTGAACCAAGGTTTTTGACTACTTCCCTTCTTGGATGGGCTGGTCTTCCTCGGAAGAGCTGCCTTCTTCTTTGTCTTCCTGCAGAACTCCTGCTTAGATGGTCACAGAAGGTAGTTTGAACTCCTCTGCCTTGATCATTGATCCAAGGTGGCTCAAACAAATGTGAAGTATATCTGCTCCACAAAAATTTCATTTGTACCTGTTTGAAAAGTTGTCAACAATAACTATTAACAACAAGAGAAATAAAGACAAGAACTAGATGGCCTAAACTCCTGCTTCAACAAAAGAAACAAATTTCACAGCTTGTGGACACCTCCATGTCTTATATTTGCATACAAATGATGGACTAGACAACAATCCCACAAAACATGCCTTTAAAACAAATTCCCCTTCATGTCAAGCATGTAGAAAAGGACCATTAGGACTCTTTTCAACAGATGAACATTTCATTGCTATCTCCATCGTGGAGACCAAGTCAACTTTTCTTAAGTGAACATTACATTACATGCATGTTTAAGAACAAAACAATCAACCCTTCAAGTCAATTACATATACATGTTTAAATACAAGGAAAAGATGAACATCCCTGTGTTCATGCACATGATGCTCATGTATGCATTTCATCCTTCAACTTTCACTTAAGCACACTGTACTTTCGAAGCTGAAATGAAATATAATGTTGCAACGACAAAGTGATTCTCCTACTCAACCTTTTTTCATTCACCATCTTAGTAGAAACCTGCAACTGGTATCTCATCAACAAGAAATGAAAATAGATGGATCAATAGACATGCAACCTTAATTGGAAAAGAACTCTAACCATTTCTTACAAATCCAGTTCAAAGTTCTCTCCTTTGTCTACACATTAGCATCAACATGTGAATCATCCTGAGACACATCATCCATGGAATCTTCCTTTCCATTTTTTCCATCTTCTCTTTCCACTTTCTTCAGCTTTTGTGTAAGCATTGCTGGATTCGAAGTCCAACATTTTGCAGAAAGATGTCCTTGATTATGGTAGTAAGTGCAACACACGTGCATTCTCTTGGCAGCATGATTTTCCTTGTCCAATGGACCTTTGGCTTCTTGCTTCTTCTCCTTCAAAAGTTTCATGTATGTGGTCATTCTTTTCCAACATCTAGAAACATGATGGTTATCCAAACCACAAAAGGAACTTGCAATTATTTTCCCATACATATGTGAAAATTTATCATGTTTTGCACAATCAAAAGGAAAATGTTTAGAACCAAATTTATACCTTTCTCTTTCACCTTTATTGCCTTCATGAGGAGGTGAATCAATTGAAGAAGTGGCTCCCTTTGGAACACCATTAATCTCTTCAAGGCTGTTAGTGTTTCCATAACTCTATTGTTCAAGTGTGTTCTTCTGAACACCTGCATCCTGTAAATGATGTTTCACGCCATTGCATTCCTCTTGACACAATCTTCACACTCTGCAGTACAACCCTTCTTGGAGCTATTTCAATGGCCTTCATGGCAACTTTGGAACTCTCTCCATAAGACTGTCCATAACCAAGACCGAAATACTTAGGCCTTTGTTCAACCATTATTGGTTCAACAATACCTTGTGCATACTTTCCCAAGCCATTTCCTTCATAGCCCATCTTGGACATAAGCTTGGAGCCTATGACTCTAGTGTGTTTTTCAAAAGAGATAATATAAGAATTCTTAGAAGAATTTGAAGACAAACTAGAATGGTTTACCTCTTCTTCAAGCTGATACTTGACCAAGGCTTCTTGGGCAGTAAGGAGCTGTGACTCCAACTCATGCATCTTCTTCAAGTTGATATTTGCAATATGAAGTCGTCTCTCCATTTCCTACAGTTTGTAAAAAAGAAACTGCTTCTCTTCCGTCATGGAATTCAACTGCTCTCTAAGTATGTTGCTCTTCCATCCATCCTCATACATTTCTCTCACCTTGCCCATGATAATGAACAAGTCTTGCTTTATGTTTTCATCAAAGATTCTTGTGATGCTAGAGGAATTCGAGGATACTCTTGTAGAAGTTTTCATTATGCCAATGAACAAAGAACTTCAAACAAGATTAATAAAGAGCTTATTTCAAAAACCTTTTGCAAAAAACCTCTTGTGCTCCAAGGATTTCCTTGAGGTCCTTTGGGATAGAAGAATGTCTTCAGCCCTTCTTCCTTACTATCCTTCCTGGGTTGAGCTATCAATAGATTTTCCTTCACCTCTGCAAACTCACAAAATAGTCAAGCTGTAAAACAAGCATACAGTCAGCCTCTTGCTCGTCAAATGCCTTTCAGACAAGCAATCGTTTCTTTGTCAATCAATAATTCTGATATAACCTTCTTTGATGGTGGGTTTAACCAAACTTAGGCTCTGATACCACTTGATCTGAAAATGGGGCACTTAGTCTTCTTGTCTAGCTTACGAGAACCTCTCTAACTTCCAAAGCTTAATTATTCCCAAATCCTTATGATTAACCAATGCAGAACTAAATTTGTGCTTGAAAAGATAGGTGTATGCTTATGTTTTCTCTAAACTATTCAGGTGTTGTAAGTTGATTTGCTCAGACTGATATAAAGAAAAATAACAACAATTAAAATAGCAGATGCAATGTAGCAATAAAAGCAACACATAACACATAAATTTAGTGAGGAGTTCACCTTAAACTCTTGGGCTACATCTCCTTGAGCTCTAGTCAACTCGGCTAGGCTCTTTCGGATTATGGTATAAGTCCTTTTTTACAAGCTCTTGGCTAAGCTCCTACTGTTTTCCATAGAAACAGTGGGTTTAGAAATATGTTATCCCCTAGCTTTTGAAGCTCTAGCTCTTGGCTTTGGCTCTTGGCTCTTAGTTTTGACTCTTGGCTTTGACTCTGGCTCTTCAGCTCTGGCTCTGGCTTTTGGCTCTTGGCTCTGGCTTTTTCTACACTCTATTAATTTGCAGCTCTTTGGGCTTTTCACTTGACTTCTAGGTGACTCCGTCAGGTATTCTTTTCACTTTTGCACTACCTCTTTCACCTTAGCTTCTTGCTTTGGCTTCACTTTCAGCAACAAACCCCCAACACCCTTCAACAAACTTCAACAAACTTCAACAACCATTGTATTTGTCATTCTATGGCATTTTAAGCCAAATTAGCACTGTTGATTCATTTTCCTTCTTGGGCTCTTTGGCTTCCCGCTTTGGTCTGCTCAAATCCCCTCTCTGAGCATTATAAATCATTGCTAAACAACCTCTTGGATGGTGGCCATCTGTACTATAACGGAAATCATTGATATATGCGAGAATGCCAAATCTAATATATGACTTGCAATAAGAGATTTTAGGCAGACCCAAAAATAATGCATATATCAAATCTAATATCGGAGTTTTGAGTCATCAAGGCTTTGACATCGGAAGAATCCTTTTGAGAATACCCAATAACAAAGTTTGAACTATATTATGAAGAGGCTTAATAAAACATTTATCCAAAGTTTCGAACCCATTTAATAAAGTGGATGTAATTCTTTACATTACACGTATCATAATCCATGGATATTGTAATATTAAAGATCTCTGATATAAGCCCCTTTAAGATGCAAAATTTGGTTCATAAAACCAAAATATTTGACATATATTTTCACCCACATTCCACGTCAATGTTCCTCTCCTGTATATCGGACGTAATGCATATTGGAGATTTCCTTTCAAGACACATTTAAAAAACTTCAATATGGCATTCCGTGTTATGAAACCAACTCATAGAAAGATAGAAAAGATAGATCAAAGCCTTAGAATTCAGCCTATTCGAGGGGGTAGCCTCCTTTACATTACATAAATGAACAATTCTTAGATGATACAAACTACAAGACCTCCTTTCTATATATAGGAGTCTAAGGGGTCATAATATAATCAGAGCCAACATAACAATAATAATGTAAGGGCACAATAATAACAATATGGGGACTACATGGGCACAACAATATAATAAGGTGGTTGTGCTAATAACAATAAGGGGTTACACTAGTAGTATAGGGACCTAACATACCCATCTCCTTCAAAAAGTGTTGTCCTCAATGCTTGAGTAGTTCTTGATGCTTCTGTATATATTCTTGTCCTCCCATGTGGAATTTTTAGTGGGTAAGTTCTTCCACTTGATGAGATACTCTGAAATTGATCTATTTTGTAGTTGTTGATTTCTTGGTTCTGTGACTGCTTCAGGCTCCAATATGATTTTTCCTTCCTTGTTAAGTTCTCGCAATATTGTTTGAACTGGGATCTTGGTGCAGGGATACCCCCGCACATACCCATAGTATGCATCAATATGAATAAACACAACTATCCTAGGTATTTAACTCTACAATGGAGTCAAATATTCATACATAAAATGGTTAAGGCCCTCTTATATAGTTCCTTTGTATCGGAACCAATCACCCTGTCTAAAACCTCCTATCGGGACTATTTTCATCCTCAAGCCTTCGTATGTGACTTTGATTAAAGCTTTCCCTCTAAATACTTCTATTGGGAATTAAAACCATTCAGAACCTTAGTTCAAGCATTTAGCCCACACACACACACACACACACAGACACACACACACACACA
>APFE031400328.1:137640-188133 GCA_000404065.3 Pinus taeda
CGCCATGCTTGGTGAGAGATTCGCCAAAAAATTATATATACATATTATATTATTGATAAAATCGCCTTCCATTTTTCCCATATACCATGGAAATTCACCCATTTATTATACTTATAAATTTAGGGGGGGTTCTTAAAATTTTCCCTGATATTTAACATATAAAACCCTTCATTCACATAATTCCCTTATAAATACATTTACAAAGAAAACTTACCCAAACATATCCTTTTCCGATTTGCGTACGACTTCGACACATATTCTGAGGTTGTACCTTGATCACTATCAACATTCGCTCCTATCACGGGCATACCACATATATGGTCATATCCTCCCTCCGACTCTGATATTTAACTATCGAAACATTTATATATGTATATGGGATTTCATTAAAACCCCGCTCCAAAACCCTTTATTTAGATTTCAAATTCATTGGACCCGTGATGATAAATATCGTCGGGTCTGGATCCCTTCCAAACTTTAATGCTCCTCTACTCCAATGCGACCTCTGCCTTCGTCGACTTCCGATCTCTGATTAGTTGATCTTCACCATTCATTTCAATCGTCGATCCAATAGCCATCGGTGCATCGCTGATTGGCCTATCAACGTTCATTTGCACTATTTTTTAGCATTTGAAATGTGTCTAATGCGATTAGCGACTAATCCTGGACCATTGATCCTAACTCCGATCCAACGGTTAATGCTTAATCGAATGATCATTATTGCTACAATTCAATGACCATTCTGATGACTATAATAATAGGATCCGCTGATGCAACTTAGTCCCAACCGTTGATCTTTGAGATCCAACAGCTGTTGAGCACCAAAACTTCTCTTCTTTGTTCTTCCCTTTTACTTGATTTTTCTGTGATTTCTTTAACTCTATTTCTATTGTTTGGTTCTTCTGAAGGTTCCTTCCTCTGCTATTTCGCTTTGCTTTCTCCCTCCTAGCTTAACTTTTCATGTTTGTTGATCACTGTCCTCTTGATCCTTCGAATGGATTCAAAAATCCATTGTAAATCTCTGTATCATTTCCTCTCTCTGCGTGCTCTATGGAACTCTGCCTGCAACCCCTCTTACAAAGACTACGAGTTCAAATACAAATCAATACTTGCAACATGCATTCCCACTTGAAATTGGATTGATTATATTAATAAACACCAACAATGATTACAGAATGAGACCTCTGTCTCACACAGGCCTATTCTATAGTATTATGGCCTTCTCTTCTTTTTTCCTTTTTTTTCTGCACATAAGCTTACATATATTTATAGAACACACAGTTTCATCGTTACAGGAATATTGTATCGGATCACTATGAAGGATCTGATCAATACTCTCATTGATTTGCTCAACAAACCCTTAAACTCACTATACGTATACACATGACAGATTACATTTAATTAAGTCTTCTAGAGACTTATCCATTCCATCATTTAAGCTCTATTTTAAACAGAAATTCCCCTTATTTAGCTCGATGGTCCACGTATGCTTCAGATTCCTTTGTTTGATTAGAGGGTTAGATGCTCCTTCATCAGACTCCCGAAGTAGAAAGTATTCATGATCTCCTGATCATGTGTCTTCTAGTCTTTTTCTTCCTAGATCCCACACTTTTTTTTGTAATTGTTCACATGCTTTGTTCCCTTGTTGCTATTTTACTTCTGCTGCCTTTTGCTCCATTTTCTTCTTGTTGTCAATTAAGTTCAAGTTCTGATTGATCTTGCTTCCTGCTACTACCATTTTCCTCCATTTGGTCTACCTCATCATCAACTGCCACATTTCTTCAATTTCTGTTTCTAGTACATCTTTGGACTGGTCCATTTTCTACTTCGTATTTCTTCCTCCTTTTTGTTTTAGGTTGTTGCTATCCACTAGTTCTTCAATCTGTTGCTGGTTTTCTTTACTTCAACTTTTTCCTTGGTTGCTTTGCTGACTTCTATTTTTCTTGCTCCAAATTTTGGTTTTCTTTCTCTTGCTTCAACTCTTGCTATGACTCCTATGCTGACTTTAACTTTGTTTTCTACCTCCCTATCATCCCTACCCTCTTTCATGATTGAATCATGATTGTTCAACACTTTCTCCAACAAATTAACTTTTATGTTCCATGGATTAAATCCTTCCATAGTCTCTTCTTACTTCAGCTTTATTTGGATGTTCACTTGTGCCAATTCTCCTCCAGCAATTGCAAGAAAACCTACATTCACAACACACTTGTTAAAATAAAAAACACAAGGCTGTTGTGCCTTGCTCTCCTTTGACAACAATTCAGTTTGTTGCATTGTTTGTTTCTCCTCTGTCAGCACATCAGTATGTTGTTCTGAATTCTCAAAAGAATTCATGAGATTGCCAATTAGTCTCTCTTCCACACCATCTGTCCTAATGATGTCTTCTTGCCCTTGTCCAACAAAGTGAACTTCTTCTTTTGCAATCATACTGTCATACTCTGAATTTTCCAGCAAATATTCCAACAATGCAATTTATTTGTGATACTTTGCAAGTGTTTCATCACTACTTATGTTTCCTGCATTTATACAGAAATTATTTGTTTGGAAATCATAAGGTTCAACAGTCTCAACTGTTGCCTCACATATTAGCTCTTCAAACTAAACTTCATCTTCTTCTTCCACAAGAACTTGTTCCTATGTTGTCACATATTCACACATCCATGCATTGTTAATTTCCTTCCGCTGCAATAAATCATTGTTCCTATCATTACAAGACATTTTTCATCCTCCTTTACTTCAAAGTTTTTATATTCTAAAAGATACTTCTCCATACTTCTGACAGTTTCAACAGATTTCTCATCCTCTACAAAACACTCTTTTACTAGTGTTCTTTCTCCCTATGCTAAGTATTTTTCATAAACTTCTTCCTTCTTAACATCTTTCAGTAGATGTCCTTCTTTTCCCTTGACTGTCTCAATTGTTTCCATGGCTATTTCCATTGTGCCTATCATCATGGTGAACTGATGATCCTTTACTATGTTTTTAGCTAACATAGTCTCTTCTCCAAGCTTGCCTTCAGTGTCTTGCTGTTTACCTTCTCCAAGAACTATCCTTGTCTCATCATTTGCATTATCATTCTCCTGCATTTGATTTTTATCAATAACTTCAATCAAACTCATTTGATTACCTTTCTGAGACAATATTCCTTCATTCTTCATCAGAATAAGATCCTAATTCCTCATCTTCATGATAGCTTCTATAGACTCAACCATAGACATTTTCTTTTGTATGCATTCAAATTCCTTCTCTTCTGAAATGTTTTCTTGGTCACCTTTCGTTTCTAGATATTCATCACCTCTAAAGATATCTTTAAAAGGTTTCTTTTCTCCTGCAATACCTGCCATCATATACAAACTATCAGTTTTAAAAACATAAGACCCTATGGTGTCACTTGATGGTTCAGCCATCATATCTCCTTGCTATTCCAAATCCTCCATATGATTAAGAAATTCTTTGATAGTCTTCTCTTCAATCTCTTCAAGCTCTTCACTTGGTTTCTTGGCATCTTTCCCCAACTACATATGATACCTATCCATCTTATCCTCTTCCAAAACATAATTTAGATTCTACTGGTCTTCTTCTTCTTTTATGACAATATCAACAATTTTTTCTTCCTTACATGTTTTACTTGTAAACATACAAAAATTGTTAGATTTAAACCCATGTGACCCTTTGGACTCACTTGAAGTTTCAGTCTTCAAGTCTTCATCTTCCCTTTCTCCCAGAAATTCTCCTTGTTCTAGTTCACAAATGGATTCTTCCATTTCTAACTCAACTTCCTTGAGTGTTTCCTTTAGCCACTTTACTTGCATTTGTTGTAGCCTTCTCTGTATTTCATACCACTTCACTAGCTTTTTCCTCAAGACCCAGCCTAGTCTCTGGATTTCCTCAAGAATTCTCCTTAATGCATTGAGTTGTTCTTTTAACTCTGCAACTTCTTGGTCAATTTCCTCTTGAATCATCTTCTTGCCATTTGCCTTGTCATCCTTCTTCTCATATCTTCTATTGTGGATTCTCTCTGAACCTCTGCTATGTCTATCAATAGTCATCTTCTTCTCCTCTATCTTCATAAGCTTCTCACTTATCTACAACAAGCCTCTGCTACAAGTAGTCCTCCTGGCTGCAATATTACCTCACTAAGCTCTCCTCACTCAATCTTTTGGTAAGCATAGGTCCTCTATCTGGAACCTCTTCTTGAGCAACACCTTTGCTCCTTCTAGGCTTCTGCAATCTCTCACTCTCTCTTGATAACACTTCAGCTATCCTCTCTGTCCAATTTCTTGTTGGATTCTTTAGGTTCATTGCCACTTCTCCTTTAGAGTATTTTCCTTACTCTGTCTTCAAGAATACATCTATTCTCTTCTCACAGCTTCTCTTGCCATCACCTATGTATTAGTATAAAAATACACATTCTTCATTTAAAACATAACATATTACCTCACCTTCAAATCTCAGCATGATCTTGTTTCACCCATTCTTCTGCACTTTGAATGGATTCTCCTCTGTTTACTCTCTAAGTCCTCTTCCTTCAGAACTTGCATTAAATAATCTTGCTTTCTCTTTCCTTCAAGGAATCCTCTGTTCCTTCTATTCCAAGCCTCTGCTAGAATTGCTATAGTCTTCCAACAACATCAAAAGTTCCCCTTACAATCTTCTGTTGTAGTCTAAGCACATTACCTTCTTCAGTGTGCAACCTCCTTTTCATAGAAATCTTTCCCTACTCTGATTTCAAACCTGCTCTAGTTACAGATCTACTCTAATACCATTAATGGTGTACAGATACCCCCGCACATACCGACAGTATGCATCAATATGCATAAACACAACTATCTGAGGTATTTAACTCTATAATGGAGTCAATTCTTCATACATAGAATGGTTAAGGCCCTCTTATAGAGTTCCTTTGTATTGGAACCAATCACCTCGCCTAAAATCTCCTATCGAGACTAGTTTCATCCTCAAGCCTTCGTATGAGACTTTGATTAAAGCTTTCCCTGCAAATACTTCTATCAAGAATTAAAACCCTTCAGATCCTTAGTTTAAGCCTTTAGCCAGCATATATATATATATATATAATATATATATATATTATATATATATATATATATATAATATAAATATATATATATATAATTATATATAATATATATATATTATATAATATATATAATAATATATATATATTATATATAACAGTCCTCTCCACCTTTGGATAATACATATTTAACATATAAAACCCTTCATTTTCGCAATTCCCTTATAAGAACGTTTACAAAGAAAACTTATGCAAACATACCCTTTTTCGCTTTCTATACAACTTTGGCATAGATTCTGAGGCTGTACCTCGATTGCTATCGACATTCGCTCCTATCATGGGCACACCACATATATGGTCATATCATCCCTCGAACTTTGATATTCAACTATCGAAACGTTTATATATGTATGTGCGATTTCATTAAAACCTCGCTCCAAATAAATATCGTTGGGTCTAGCTCTCTTCCAAACTTTAATGCTCCTCTACTCCGATGAGACCTCTGCCTTCGCCGACTTCCGATCTCTGATCGGTTGATCTTCACCATTCATTTCAATCACTAATCCAACATCCATCGACTTGTCACTGATCAGCCTATTGGCATTCCTTTGCACTATTCTTTTGCATTTGAACTATGTCTAATGCGATTAGTAACTAATCCTGGACCGTTGATCCTAACCCTGATCCGATGGTCCACACTTAATCAGATGATCACTATCACTACAATTCAATGACCATTTCAATGACTATAATAATAGGATCCATCGATGCAACTTAATCCCAACTATTGATCTTTGAGATCCAACAGCTGCTGAGCCTAAAGACTTCTCTTCTCTGTTCTTCCCTTTTACTTGATTTTTTCGTGATTTCTTTAACTTTACTTCTGTGGTTCGGTTCTTCTGAAGGTCTTGTCCTCTGCTATTTTGCTTTGCTCTCTCCCTCCTGGCTTAACTTCGCATGTTTGTTGATCACCGTCCTCTTGATCCTTCGAATGGATTCAAAGATCCATTGAAAATCTATGTATCATTTCCTCTCTCTGCGTGCTCTATAGAACTCTGCCTGCAACCCCCATTTTAGATCCTACGAGTTCAAATACAAATCAATACTCGAAACATGCATTCCCACCTGAAATTGGATTGATTATATTAATAAGCATCGATTATGATTACAGAATGAGACCTCTGTCTCATAGAGGCCTGTTCTTCACTATTGTGGCTTTCTCTTATTTTATTTTTTTTCTACTTGCAGGCTTACATATATTTATAGAACACACAAGTTCATCATTACATGAATATTGGATCAGATCACTATGAAGGATCTAATCAATCCTCTCCTTGATTTGCTCAACAAACCCTTAAACTCGCTATACATATAAACATGGCAAATTACATTTAATTAAGTCTTCTAGAGACTTATCCATTCCATCATTTAAGCTCTATTTTAAACAGAAAGTCCCCTTGTTTAGCTCGATGGTCCACATCCACTTTGGATTCCTTTGTTTGATTGGAGGGGTTAGATGCTCCTACATCAGATCTTCTGCAACTTTTGAATGAGTTCCCACTCCTTTGGGCATATGGATATTTGTAAGGCCTGATGTTTGGAGGAACACTTCTTGGAATCAAATGAACAGTGTGATCATGATCACGAATAGTTGGGAGGCCTGTGGGAGTCTCAAATACCTTGGAATGGTTGTCCAAAACATTTTGGAGATATGGAGAAATACATGATTTCGATGTGGGATTCTCTAGTGAGAATAATTGTGCAAATATGCCTCATTGTTCTTTATTTAGAAGCTTTGTTATGTTGTTAGAGTTGAGTATATTTCTAGGTTTGCCTTTAATACCCCTCAATTGAACTTCCTTTCCTTGCCAAAAAAAATTCAAGAAAAGTTCTTGAAAATTAAAAGCTATCGTACCCAAAGATTGTAGCCATTGGACTCCTAGTAAAACATCAACACCACCCATTGGAATGGAAAGCAATGAGCTACTCAATACATATTCTCCCATGGATAGCTTGATATTATGGCACTTTTCAAAGAAATTTATGGTTCCTCCTCTTGCAACTATCACTTGACACTCTCATGCTAGATATAGGAAGCAATTCAATTCCTTGGCTATCTTACAATGAATAAAATTATGTGTACTTCCTGAATCAATCAACACTATTACATTTTCTTCTTGATACGTCCTTCTATATTGATAGTTTGAGGAGCAGTAATTCTGGCCAATGCATTACAATATATGGTCGGATTCATTTCTTCTTTCTCAATATGATATTTCACTTCTTGAACCTTTTTCTTCTTGATATGTCCTTCTATCTTGAGAGTTTGAGGAGTGGTATTTCTTTCCAATGCTTTACAAGGTATGGTCGAATTCATTTCTTCTTTCTTTGGGGTGGGTTCCTAGTGTATATCCTCTTCTTTTGATGTTTCTTGATCCTTTTCTTCCTCCTCTTCGTACTCTATGTAAAATAATTTCTTCTTAGCACACTTATGACCTTTAGTGGATTTTCTATCACAATTGTAACAAAACCCTTTTTCTCTTTTTTATTCCAATTGTTGTGGTGTAAACCTTATAGGTTTTGGAAGGCTAGGAGAAGAAAAAATTCCATAATTATAGTCGTGAGTGGTGGGATTCCTTGTTTCCATAATTTCGATTTCAATGTTTCTTGCCCACCTGAATGCCTTCTCTAATGAATTAGGTTCCGAAAGACGAATCTCATGTTGAATGTTATCCTTTAAAGTAGCTATGAAGACATCAATCCTTTGCTTCTATAGAATATCATTTACCCTTATATTCAATTTTTGAAAGTCCTCAATGTGCTCTACCTTTGAACCCTTTTGTTTGAGATTTATCAATTGACTAAAGAAGGTGTTTCTCTTTGTATCCTCGTAATGTGCTATCATTTCCTCCATGAAAATTGACCACGTGACAAGTGGTTTATGAGAACAAAGCCCTCTATACCGTAAAAATTGATTTGGTTCTAAATAATTAGATGTAATACATACCTTTTTTAAAAGTGGTACACCATGTAGATCAAAATATTTGTCCATCTATAGCATCCAATTTACCGGATCCTTGCCATCAAACTTCCTCATCTCACTTTTTCTTGATTTTAGGAGCTTGATCTTGAAACAACTGTAACTCTGTACTTTCATATATTTATGTTTTGAAATTTTGGTTTGTAATAGCCCTCTGATTCCTCCTTCTAACTCCACAAGTCTGAACAAGGCTGGATTCTCTAACGAAGAGATTAAAAATCTCCTATGATGACCTGAGTATAGACTTGTTAAGTAGAGTGAACTTGTACGACATGTCACGGGTCCTTGTTTCAACATTAGGTTATGAAAATGGTACCCACAAAACTACAGTCCATCCTCTTTCTGTAACTTCTTACAAAAATTCAATTCGATGCTCAGAGAAAAAGTTATGACGATTTTCCCAAGGTGACATGTTTGGAATGTAATTTGGGGGTTTGCAACAACCCTAACTTCCTCATACTATATCTCCGAAACTATAGCAAAAAAGGATATGAAATTCAAAACCTAGGTTTAGACGGATTCCTTCTTAGATGGGTTTTGTTTTTAGCTTCTGAAACATTGTAGCGAAAACGTTATGGTGAAAATCCCACGATGGTCTGTTTTAGTTGAAATTCTTGAGCTTGCAAAAACCCTCAAGTCGTGAGATCATATCTCCAAAAATATAGTGAGATATGCTTTGAAATTTGTACCCAAGGTTCAGAGAAAGTTTTTCTCAAATGGGTTTTCTTTTCACTTCTGACACATCGCATAAAAAACGTTATAGAGAAAATGCCACGATGACCTATTTGGAGTAGCGAAACACTAGAATCCAAAGCTCTGATACCAAATGTTATGGAACCAACTCATAGAAAGATAGAAAAGATAGATCAAAGCCTTAGAATTCAGCCTCTTCGAGGGGGGCAACCTCCTTTACATTACATAAATGAACAATTCTTAGATGATACAAATGACAACACCTCCTTTCTATATATAGGAGTCTAAGGGGTCATAATATAATCAAAGTTGACATAACAATAATAATGTAAGGGCACAATAATAACAATAGTGTGCTTCTGTGGGGCACAATAATAACAATATGGGGACTACATAGGCACAACAATATAATAAGGGGGTTGTGCTAATAACAATAAGGGGTTACACTAGTAGTATAGGGACCTAACATTCCGTCGATATTCCAATAGAGATATAGCCTCCGATATTTGACCTCCAATATAACATCTCAGTCCGATCTTTGATATTCATATCCCTTTGATAACCGACTTCCGATATTCATATCTCACCGATATTCTTATAACTAATCCTTCCGACCTCCGATAATCATCTCGCTCTGATCTCCGATCTCCAATAATCATATCCCTCTGTCTTCTAACTTCTGATAATCCAATCACCTCTGATATTCCACTCACCTCTAATATCTGAACCTAATACATTGTTTAAAAAGAGTTCAATAAGATATCGTGCTTTCTCCATATCAGAGTCTCCTGATATTAGCGTATCAAATTTTTTTGCTTGTGCACATTATTAAAAATTCTAGTGATGTTACCTGCAATACCACTTAGCTCTTTCCACATGTCACTCCTACTCTGACCACTATTATTACTATAAATAAAATTCCACATAATTAATTTGAAAAAAATCTCACAACATTAATGAATTTTTATATGTATTATAGCATTTTGACTTGTTTTGGCCATTTTAATAAAATCCTCTATTCACAATTGATTTTATTATCTGTTATAGCAAAGAGGCTTCCATGGATGATGATGGAAAATAGGTCCAATCAATATTCTTGAAGGGTCCCCACTAAGCGACATAACATTGGATAAGAATATATAGAGGTGTTTGAAACAACAATGCCGAGGTTGGACTTCACCATGAAAAATGTGATTCTATTCTGTTAGAAGCAAACCAAAGTCATCAACAAACTAAATTGGGCATTTTTTTCAACTGTGGACAGCTTCATTTGGTCAGAACCCCAAACAAAGGAATCATTTTTTTTCCTTTTCTTTTAATTAACTCTGAGAGAAAAGAGGCAGAGTAATACTAGAGCTTTCAGCTAGTTTTTATAGGAGTTAAGAGTCATTTTCACTATTGTAATGAGATTGGATCCATCTGTGTAGACAGTGAATCGATTTAGAGACAGAAAAGGACCTGCGCTATTGTAATTCTCTCATGTTTTATGTAATTATTTCATTTTATAGTAAGATTTATTTCTGTAATTAGAAATACAACACTATTTCTTGTTGTATTATTGAAAATAAATTCTTCAAATTTCAATTTCATTTCTGGAGTATGAGTATGTATGTGGCTTTTCAGCACTATTGTTGACTGTTTACTGAAATTCTCATTTGGAATTTGGTCAATCTATTTTGCAGGGTTAATTAGAAATGAGATTCGAAACTAGAACTTGTGTAAGGGGAGATTGCAAAAGTTAAAAAAAACCTTGTCAAAGCATACAACAATAACTCTAAATAAAGTTGCAAAGGTTATATGATATTGAAAATTTTAAAATGAGACATAAAAAATAGTTGTGATATTGGGGGGCTGTGATATGGAGCGGATCAGATATCATATTCAACTCCCTTTAATAAGTTTATCAAGTCCATTATATTGAATATTTGATATTGGAGGTTTTACAATTGTAATCATTTAAAAGTTCTGATATACAGGTAGACGGTATATTTCAATTATACCATCATTAAAAGATATATTGGGTCCAGATATCGGAGCCTGGCAGATATTGGAAGTCAGAGGTTGAAGGCACATGGGATATCGGAAATCTAATCGGCATGGATATCAGAGCATTGTCATATCATAACTTTTAAGAGGTGACACATAACAAAAACTTTGATAAGAGGAATTCTCCAATATAAGGGAGCGGAGGAGGGTTACGTGGTATGTGGGTCCTCTGTAATACTACAAACACTTTATAATATATATCACTGAAACCTATATTCATTTGATTGTATTAAATCCATTTGTCATATGGTTCGGCTTTTATATTTGTATGTTCATTAAAAAGGGTCGAGCCACTTACCACATTATAATATGGTTAATGTATGAATCTTGGTCTAGGGGGCTATGTTTTATTAATTAACTTAATTAAGACAAAAGAATAATTACAAGTTTATTAACTTTCGAAAAAATAATATTTTAATGAACTTGAAAGTTTAAATAGTAAAACTAAGGCTAACTTTGCAAACCATACAAGATGATGAAACAAGCATTAATGAAGAATATGACTAGGCTAAACTGAAGCAATAAACATTCAAAGCCTAAATGGATGCAAAAAAGGTCCCCATGTCTATCAAAAATAGGAGTGTTGTGTTTTCACTACCATAGGTCAACATGTCTATTATGATAGAATAAAATGGGGGTGTTTTGTTTTCACTACAACAAACCCCTTCCTCTATTTCAGTACTCGTCAAACAAATATATCTAGAACTCAAACAACCAATTTTATAATCTTTTAAATATTATAAATGGATTATCCTTCCTACTGTTAATAGGGTTATAGTTTACATTATATTAGAGTAATATGTATGCAATACATAACTTAGAGTGATAGTTTATCTTTCATTTATTCCTCTACTATACACTTGTTGTGTAAAAGGAGAACTAGTCCCATTATAGTAGTTGGAACCACCACTTAAATAGATATAGATCTAAGTTAAAAATCTTGATTTCATGGATTTCTCCAAATATTAATGGTGACATTTTTCCTAATCAACACCGTCGAATAAAACAAATATGTACTAGCAATGTTTTCCAATATTTTATTTAGAAAGCTTCAGTGTCGTGTATCATTAACATTAGAATATTCCATTTTCATAATTCTATCAATGTGTTTTTACACCCTTATAGTGAAAATTCTAATTTTAAATATATGAAATAATATTTAGTAATAAATATTAAATTAAATTTTATGTTAAAAATAATATTAAAATAAGATCAAATTTCTTTCATTTTATTATATTTATAATTTCCTTGGATTCGCAATATTGTAATTTCTATTATTTGTATAAAATATATATGCACATTTCACAAATAGAGGAGATTTAACTACATCATGAATTTAATGATGGAAAGTTGAAATGTACACGCATAATGAAACAATAATAAAACAATATATTCTTCTTTATTTTATATAACATAAAGTTACTTTATTTTCGTGAAGAAAAAAATCATGAAGATTGAAAAGATGAAGGGTAATTTTTTTATATATTTTAAAGAAATTGAGCATCAAATCTATGACATAGAGTTAAATCTTTGAAAAAAAAAATTGCAATATATGTATAAGAGAAATATGAGAATCAAATCTCAGACATACTAGACAATCTTGTCGACGAGATCGTGTGGTAAGTTCTTGGCTTCATTCGTTTTACTGATCAGTTTGTGAAGTCAGTTTCATTTATTATATATAAAAAATATATATAATAATATAATTCAGTTATTACAGAATTTTTTTTTAGAATTATAAGATTTTTTATTAAATATAAATAAAGTTTTAAATAAAACCAGAGAAATGTTTTAACATAAGAAAAACCATTTTTTTAGAAATTAAATCAATTCTTTGATTAATGAATTGTTGGCACTTGCAAAGCTATTTTCCTTAATGCATTGGAGATGAGATTTGTTTCGATGTTGCACACTAGTGCTCTTAGGAATGTGTTTGTATATTTTTTGGTACATACTATACCAAAAAGAAACAGCTTCTTTAATTTGACAATGGCTTTATTATGTTACTGTTATTAGGCAGTGATATCTAGTGACGACATGAGAAAATTAGTTAATTTATGAAAATTTTCGGAGAAAATCACATAGAGAATATTTAGTTGGTGTGTTTTGAACCAGCCAGTGTGGTTCATCTTCTCTAAAGATGAACCACACTGGCTGGTTTCAAAACACGTCGACTAAATATTCTCTATGTGATTTTCTTCGAAATGTTTCATGAATTAACTAATTATGGATCATAGAAGCTTAAATGAGAACATTAGTTTCTTCATACTATACAAATATATTTTTTTTTTTCAAATGCTAAACATTACAATTACGTGGATCATAGCACTAATGTATTCCTTGCCAACACCACTAGGGATACAAGGTCTGAGGGATACATTAGCATAATTTTTTTGTTTGTGTGAGTATGCAAGTTATCTTTTGTTATCTTATCGTTTATACATTAAGATTTCTATGGAAGCCTAAAGAGGTTATTTGATTGATTGTACAATGGTAATTATGTCAACATTGTCTACTAGACCTCGATGTTGACAAAGAGATATATGTCTCACAATCTAGTTGGTCTTGGTTTTGGCAGAGTAAATTGATAGGCGAAAATTTTTGAGGTTGTGTCTAGTTTAACTACCTCGATACCCTACTATCGAGTCCACCGTCATTCTATTCCTCTCCACCATAGTGTTGGAGCTCTACATTTGTGCTTCATATTTTTACTTGTTATTTTCCACCGTAGCTTGTAGCCATAGTTTCTTTTGTTGACCACTCCATCCCCAACAATTCCTCTACAAAAAATTGGAAAGCAACACCAGGCTTGGCATTTCTGGGGTTTGAACCCTAACCATTATGAAGCTCATTGGTTTTCCTGACAAGTGACAAAAAAATATTCCTTTTCTTTTTACAAAACCAACATTACAGTCTTCCTATCGGCTTCTCATTTATCGACCAATTTTGTTTTAAAGAAATTTCAGGGTTACATATTACTCTTAATATCAATTTTTTCACTAACATTTTTTATACCCCTTTATATTTTTTCATTAACTTTAAGCTTCTTTTTTTATACCTACTAATATAAAAACCCTTTATCCCCTAGTATATGATCAATATATTATGTCGTTTTTTCCTCAATATATATCCCCCAATATGAAACCACATGGTATAGTATTTCTCCGCTAGTGAAGCCCCCATGGTTGCAAACTATTAATAATTCCCATATGATTCTTAGGAATGATGTTGCCTCATGATGGTTCATGATTTGTTGCAAAATACTATTGTTGTTGTGGTTCTTTGATGGATTTGCTCAAATTTGATGATGAAGAGTTGGCACAGGTTTGGGGGGAGCATCTTTTATGTTTCTAATAGTGAATTGTGGGCATTATGGTTTCTTAAGCATTCCTTATTGCATGATGATGTTTATGATGAGTACATAGCATTGATAATATGTGATTGTTGGTATACTTGTTGCTATCATTATGTCATGAGTTATCAATGATGCATGGGTTACATATGGTGAATATGTGGATGATGCCTATATGTTACTTGAGACACATTGGAAAAGTTGTCATTGACAAACATTGATAAAGAAGATACATATCTTATGTTCATGGAATATGTTCTATGACTTGTGATGCTAGAGCTACTCTTGGTTCTCAGATATGTTGTTGATGCATAAAAAGAATATGTATATGATTCTTATGGTGTTGTGATACAAGAAACTGATATATATTTGGTACTTGAGGTTTGTGGCTCTTCCTGTAAATGGAAATAACATGTTGAACTTAGCAATATGAGGTGAAGAGGATGATTTGTTAACAAATATTTATTTCACTACTACAATTACTTAGTGATGCTTGGAAGAATTTCATATTTGGTCATGTGTTGACAATGTTGGAAAGATTGATGCTACATTTCCTTATCTCACATAACTTCTTGATGATGAGTATGTTGATATTGTTTCTATGTTGCCACAATTAGATGTTCATTTTGTAGTTTCCTATATGGTGTATGGTGGTTGATGATGACTATCATGATCTTGCTACCTCATTTTTGAGGTCCCTATTTTTGTTATAAATGTCATATATCTCTCTTGATGTAAAGGCCATAAAAAGATCCATGTTGTAAATCATTGTAAAATTCAGTCATGTATGGGCTTTTAGGATCAAGCCATGTCCAATATGTAAAACCCCATATGTTGGGTAATTGATGTAATCATGGGAATATAGAGTCATTGGTCATAATAAATGTCGTATCTAGTTGAGTCATAAAGTCTTGTAGTCTATTTAATATATTAAGAAGGTTCAACATATTCTTAGGGGGAGCTTGTTAAATATGTAGTTTTCATATTCAATAGATGAGACCTACAAAAATCACCTCTATAAAGTTGGAGATAAGTACTCATTTATCACTATTCATCCCTTTTACCTTGATGTCAAAGGGGAAGAGAAGCTTGGTGATTGGATAAGAAATCTTGGAGAAAAGCTTGGTGTAGACTTGACATTTTTAGGTGTATTTGCAGATGGTGTCCAAACACCAAAGTTTTTACCATCAAGTCCAAAGGGGGAGATTGTTGGCATTATGTATAATGTGTTTTCCTTGATGGAAACCTACTTAATAAAGATATACTTGATGTCAACATTGTGATAATATGAGATCATACAAATTGGTATAGATACTACAAATGTTATGAATAGAGAACTGGCAGTTTAGAGATAGATGGAGGTTAAAGGTGAAGTTTTAGAAATTATATGTGGGTCTTGTAAAGAAATGTCGCGTACATACGTAAGCACTATAATGGAAAGTCATGTAAAAAATATGAACCATATTATTTTGGATACCAGGGGTCACCACCATGGTATTGGCCCATAGTAATGGAGTGATAATGGTTATTTGATCCCATCAAAGAATATTAATGACATTACCAAGTGATTTTCGTAAGGTATTGGCTAAGGCTAAAACTATATAAGGAGATGGAGATCAAGGTGTCAATTGTGCAAGTAATGGGTTATACATGTCTTATATGACTTGGAACAGGTGTGTAGTAGGGAGTAAGGAGAATAATTGGATCTAAAAGTATGTCGGCATATATTCTTGATTGATTTACTTGTTGCAAATGTCAAAGTATCTAATGGTGTTGAATACTTATAATGATGTTGTCATCTAAATGAATTATTTACAAGTATGTAACATTGACATTAAGGTTGTGGAAAATGGAATTGTATTTGCAGTGAAAGTTTTCAAGATCTGTAAGTAAGTGTGTTTGGGAACCGTCATGTACATACACGAACCCAATCTTTAGGTTCACATATATATTTTGAGATAAAGCTTTCAGTATGTTGAGATCCATACATGGGTGCTGTGCATGGTAAGCACATAAATATGTTGATGAGTCTTGCGGTAGTCACATATATATGGTAGGGTTTGAAGTACTACCAAACGATGACATTTGATTAGTTATGTTTTGATTGTTTCTATCTTTCAATGATGTCTCTATATTGATGTATGACACTATTTATTAATTCACTAGTAGAACATGATGAAATTAGTGACTAGGTGACTAAAAAGTTAGTCACCACAATTACTTTAAGTGAATTACTACTAAATTTGAGCAATTTTAAGTGACCAAAGTAAAAGTGACTAACTTAAATGATTAATTTAGTCCAGGACTAAAACATATGACTAGATAATAAGTGATAAATTAATAATGATTAACACAAATGACTACTATAGTTTAAGAATAAAAATATGACCAAATATCAAGTACAAAAAGTATATGAATTACTCATTTATGTTAGTAATTTTTAATTATGTCACTCCAAAAAAGGAAAATTGCAATTTTGATATTGAAGTGACATTACATTTCACTATAGGGGTCTATGAATCCATCTATAGTGTTAAAATTTAGAGACAAATGGGTATTTGAATCCATTTACAGTGTTAAAATTATGAATACCTTTTTGTCTCTAAATTTTAACACTGCAGATGGATTCAGAGAGCCCCTTCTTTGAATCCATATGTAGTGTTAAATTTAGAGACAAAGGGGTTTCTATGTCCATCTATAGTGTTAAAATTTAGAGACCCCTTTAAGAGGGTCTCTAAATCCATCTGCAATGTTAAATTATTTAGGTAGATGGATTCAATGACCCCCTTAAAGAGGTCCATGAATCCATCTTATATAATGCTAAAATTATAACAATTTTATACAATATAAAGTATACGTTTACAATCTATAATATTTTATACTCTCTTTGGAACGGGGGACAAGAAAGGGAGACATAATTCTTAAATACTTAATGTTCAAGAAGATTGATCATGAGAAGATTCAAATATGACCCAATCACCTTATGATTCTTCTTTTACCATGGTTAAGACCCCAAGTGCCATAGATGGTGCAAAAAACTCCTAATGATATTGAGGCCAAACTTAGAGTCCCCAATACCCAAATATGGCACACAAAACCTTCAAATAGAACCCATAACACACTTGAAGGCTAGATATATCTTATGTAGGAAATGTGTGGTGGTTTGAGGCCTTATTCATGTCCATTGAACTACTAAAGAATTTTTTTTTAAGGACCAAGCATCTTATTTTCCTTCCCTATCCATCGTAAAAGCCATAAAGCCCATTCTTATTATGCAAAACATACTAATTGTGCTCATATATATATTATAATATTTCTTTCATGGACACCAAACATGAGAAAGACTTGTTTTAGGCCTAAGTACCCTTTTCATTCCTTGGTCAAGATATAAGCCCTAACTCCCATATATGATGTGGAAAACCTTATAATGGAACCCTTATCCTAGATGGAGGTCTAAAATCCCTCAACAATGATTTATATTCTTCTTTATGGACTTTTTCATGTAGTGTAAGCTAAAGAAGTTTCATTTTAATCTTGAGGCCATTTCTTTCATTTCTTTTCCATGGTACAAGCCTAAGACCCATAATTTTTACTATGTAAAACATATCATTGATAGTAAAGATCCCCCATAGAGGGCTAAGGTCCCCTATAGAGGCTGTGTGTGTTTTTTTGAGAACTACACAAAGCTTAATCATAAAGATTCAAATAAGTCTTAAGCCCCTTATGTTCTCATTTTGACCAGATCTACACTTTTAAGCATCATATGTGATTTAAGAACCCCCTAATTTCGTTAAGGTCAAATGATTAGGCTCCAAGACCTAATCATGATGTGAAAAACCTTTTAATGGAAGACACATCCCTCCTAGAGACAAAAGAATATCCGTTGGAGAATATAATTAATGGGGTGGTTTGAAGCCTTTGTAATGGCCATTAATTTTTTAGGACTTAAGTCCCCTTTATAAAAATTCCTTCCTTTGCCATAGTAAAGGCCATGAGACCCATTCTTATTATGTAAAACATACTAAATTCACATATTCCCAGCTACAGGCCTTGTTCATGGAAGTTGTGCATGAGAAAGGTTAATTTAGGGACTAAGACCCTTGCTTTCATCTCCTAATCATAACATAGATAATAACTCCCATACATGGTGATAAATACCTCTTATGGTGCCCATATATTGACTTAAGACCAAAGATTCATTAAATAAGATCTATGTGGTTTTTAAGTCCATTTCATAGCCCTTGATACCAAAAAACTTCTTGTAACACATAATTACGTTTATTAACTCCCCTACCCATGTTACATTCCTTGTCCTATATATGGTGTGAAAAAATTCCTAATAGAATTGATATCCCATATTATCCCTAATATTATTTACAGATGATCTATGTGGTTGTTCAATGTCAAATTCATGGCCCTTGAGCATGAGAAGTGTCATTTTAGAAGTAAATACCTTTTTCTCCTTATCTCATACTAATTTTTATTATTCAAAGAATATTAGTGATCCCCACATTCTTAGTCTAAGGCCCTTTTCATGTCCATTGGTAAAGGCCTTGAGAATTATTCGTAGTGTGCAAAATGTGGTAATATTAGTACACGTAAATTCCCCAATAGAAATTTCTCCATTGTTCATAACATTTCATAATGTTAAATGTGGGAAATTGGGCTCCTTGTGATAGGTGGAAGCTTAGTTCAAAAGCATAATAATTGTAAAAGTTTGAGGGGGGGTATGTTGTCATACATTTCTATCTCTATGTTGAAATAAGAAGAAATCTTGACATGATTTTAATTTTGTGTCTTTTAATTTGTCTCAATACATGAAAAGTGGTAGCCACATAAACAAAAGTTATACTCTTTGACACACATAAATATCATTGCATAAAAACACTATATACATTGATTAAAACTTAAATTTTACATATTAAATAATTTATATAACTTAATCATGTTTTTTTTTAAACCTTAAATCAATACTCTTATATTTTTTTTATATATTATTTCATATTTTTTATTATATAAATAGAATATATAATAATTATGCTTTAAAGGAATTTTCTCTATATAATTGGCTCATCAAACACTGTTCAACCCAACCAAGCTCCTTGCTCACTTTTTGTCATTCCATATTATCATAATTAACACATGGAAACCATTCATCAGTCGGTTCGTATAGGGTGCTTCTTGTTTGTTTAATCCACAAATAAAACCCAACTGCAATTCCAAACGATTTTGCAACAAAGTTAGCGGCAATTGATTTTAAAAGTTTTTGCAACAAAAAAGAGCGGAAAATTTTAAAATATTTTGCAACAGAAAGAGCGACAATTGATTTTAAAGCATCATCAGATCTTGGACAATGGAATTGTGGGAAGCACTGGTGCCACTCAGATCTTGGGCTCGTCCAACTTCTTAATTTATTTCCTGAAACCATCTCACGACATAAAATTTTCCATCAAAATGCGTTCTTTTTTAAGCGTGTAGAATGCAGTGACTGAGACAATCCATAGACTCTTTCAAAAAACCCCAAGACCTCCACAATTTTTACACCTGATTGAATTATTTCCTACCACCCCCACATAACATTCTTGAGATACAATACACCAGTGATACCCATATGTAGTTATGCAAAGATGTCTTCTATGAAGCCACCAGAATCCATGCCCACATTATTTTCTGCTACTTTCAGGTCCCTGGACAATTCATCACTTACACTGAAAAAAGTGTTCCTTATACAAAATTTCCTTATAGCCTAATGGACTCTGAGGCCTTTAAGTTGAACACATTTTCCCCACTACAATGGTAACTTCATTAATAAAATTTGCGAAGATATCGAATAGGGTAGATGGGATCTCTTATAGCAGGATTCAATGCCTTCCACATTACCCCCATTAATGATCACACAAGTTCTGGTGAGGAAACAATTAGAACTAGAAATGGCCTTCCAATTCTTCAACTGGGCAGAAGGGAAAAATAGAGTAAGGCACAATTTACAGAGCTGGTGTGTCATAGTCAATATTGGAAGGTTTTCCAGAATGTTTTCAGATGCAATGACCCTGATTCGCCACTTAATATCAGGTCATCAGATCTGCAATGAGGTATTTTACAGGCTTCTAGAGACCTCAAACTAGTACAATTGGAATCTTGTGCTGTTTTATATTCTCATCAAGGCTTATGTCTAGTGTGGGAGGGTGTAGGACACTACATAGATATTCAAGCTAATGGAATTTATTGATTTTCTTCCTCACATTGCTCCTTGCATTAGAATTTTGAAAGCTTTATTGAAGTCCAATTGTATCAATATGTGCTAGGAAATCTATATTGAAATGGGTAAGAGACAAATACCTCCCAATAATTTTAATTTCAATATAATAATTCATGCTTTATACAAAGATGGTAACTTGGAAAAAGAAAATGATTTTATGATATTGATGGACAAAGAGGGCTTTCATTTTGATATTGTAACATATAATACTCTCATTTATGGGTATTATAAGCCCTCTCCACTGCATAGAAGATACAAGAGAACCCTCCAGAATATGGTACTCCATGTGTTCGATAAAATTGTAGTCGCACACTTCGTGCATGGGGTGGCAAGCCTTGTCACTCCCCTCTTTAGTTGCATGTAGATTCGATGGGGTGAGGGGTATCCTCCCCGGAACCCATTTGTCACATGTACATTTTAAAAATTATATTTGTATCATTTTTACGACAAAACCTATTTTCTCTATGGAATTGGCTCAGAAAGCATTGTTCATCCTACCCAATCTCCTCACTGAGTTTTCGTCATTCCCTCTTATCATAATTCAATGTGTGGAAACAGTTCGCCAGTCACTTCATACAGGGTTCTTCTAGTATCGTTTACTCCACATATAAAACCCAACTGTAATTCTAAAATCATTTGCAACAGAAAGAGCGACAATTGATTTTCAAGCATCATCAGAGCTCCGAAAATGGAATTGCGGGCACCACTGGTGCCACTCGGATCTAGGAATCATTCAATCTTCTTGAAGTATGTACTAGAGTTTTCGTTGGCATGTCTCACATAAAAATACAGACACTTGAGAAGGAATACCGCATCGAGAACCACAAGCCACACCAAGGATTCTTCCTTGTAGTCAAGGAACTTGTGGTATCTACTCCAGATTCACCATTCACGCTTCTTAAAATCCTCCAAAAATGTTGACTCAAACTTGAGTTCATTGATTCTTTTTTAAATATGCGAGCAAGTTGAAGTTTGTATCACTCCTTATAATAGATCTCAGATCTCCAGTGATGATAGGGGCCAATGGAAGTGGACATGAGGAGTGTATGCTTCAAGTTTCACTGCCAATAACTCTTTGGGCTCATTAAAAATGGACATACATAATTCCTTCACTTCTTCTTATTCTTCTAGATCAAAACTTCCCTTGATTTGAATAACCCAGCCGTTCTCATTGATCTTCAATTGAACATTAGTTGTGGACTCCATGTTTCTGAGTTAGAGGAAACTAATCTCACAAGAAAAAAAGGAGAAGAGGTGGGAAATATGTGAGACAGTTGAGCAACTATGAAACCTTACATGGAGCTTCTTTGGTTAATGAATACATATACCTGACTGGAGGAAATTGATACTAAAAAATTTCCTTATTTCCTTCCTTTGAAACAAGACTTATAACATATTACCCAGCACCCCACATGGGTCCTTATACAGTGTGGCTTTGTCAACAATATCTTTCACATGTTTAACACAATTTTTGTATTTATGTCTAGAGGTGTTTTCTCTATAGAGTTGGCTGGGAAAAAATTGTTTAGCACTACCAATATCCTTGCTCCATTTTCATCATTCCCTCCCATCAAAATTAAACACGTGGAAACCATTTTTCCTTATCGCTAGTCCCTTCATTCAGAACAGGGTTCTTCAAGTCTCATTTACTCCACACATAGAACATACATAAATGTTAGCTCATAGGTTCCAATAATATAAATTCCAACACCATTCTTTGAATGCCTTTGTGCCTTCTTCTTGTTCAAAAAAGTTCCAACAACTCCATGAAGATTATTGTAGAAGCAACTTTCAACAAATCTCGCGGAAGGGTTGTGGAAGGATAGATGCTTCCCAACAATAATCTAGACAATGCAACTAATGAATGCATCATTTCGTTTTCCATGTTTCTACACCCAAAATCATCACATGTTCTTTTTTGTTGGATCCCTTGGCATCCTTCACCTTCTTAGTGTCCTTGGGCCTCTCGACATTTGTTTCACGCTCCGCCCTAATAACTTCCTTGGTGGCGATAGAAACTCCTTCCACATGATAATTCTCGGTAGATGTGGAGGCCATGGTTTTGTTTCACAGGATTCAATCATAAGAAAATATCAAAGAATTGCAGGGGACTCACGACTCCAACACACAACAATGCAAACACACCAAGACAATTGAAGAATGAGCATGTATAAATTCAAGAGAGAGGTAAATAAATTCAAGATAACATAAGGAAGGAATTTATTAAGTGACAATCTACCACGGGTGTCTTTTGGCATGTAAATTAATGGAATGAAATGGTTTGAAAACCACGTGTGACAACAAGGAAAATTTGTGAAATGCCATGTATAAACCAAAATAGAGGACAACCACCATAATTTTGACTGGCAAACATTGCCACTGAGGTTCCTCTTCTTCACATCCAATGCCAATACAAATTGAATCATTGAATGTATACTTTAGAGACATAAGGGTTATTCAATTAAGAGGAAGTTGTCCCTTGTATTCAACACGTAATATTCTTCACTATCATGAAATCCTATATCATTTAGTGGAACTTGTGAAGATTTCAACCGTTCTCTGAAATGTGAAATTTTAAAATCAATTTCAACACACGGTCATTGGTAGACACAATAGATTGATTTTAGGGTTTAATTTTAAGTCACATTTCAAAAATATAGAATCCCAGTGTAGATATCAGGTTGATTGTTTACTATGTAGCATGATATTTCTCTCACCACAATCATGGATTATACTTCCATAAATTTCAAACGGGTTGTTGATTTAGTGTACAAGAGGGTTTCCACCATTAGCCGCACACCTCTCAGTTTAAATGGTAGAGTAACTCATAGTAGTGCAGTTAATTCATCAGAGGGAAATGATTGTATAACAAATGAAGATTTTTGAAGTCCCTTGGAGTATGTAAACTTTCTAGGTTGCCTGTATTCTAGCACTATAAACAAAGGTGAAAGATTGTTGCAAGGAAAACCTTGAACAAGGACATGGGTAAGTGCAGTAAGGATTCTCCTTTCTCGAACGGGATTCAAGGAAGGAGAGCTCTCAATCATTGCTTTGGGTCATATTGGACTCAAAGTATTAGGCAGGAAAGGCGATTCTACTATGTGGATAGATAAATTGTACAACACTTTAGACCAAGAGGGTCGCGAAGATGGATTGACAATCCACGACACATTTTGGTTATCGTATTTTTTAGCTCAGGTCCGTTTCTTACTATTTATTACTCAAGCTTGGAACAATACCATATTATCATCACAAACATTTCATTTTGTTATCCAATGAGATGGAAAAAAAGATCAGTGAAAACCAATTTGTGTAAATGAGCCAGTCTTTTCCTAATGTCGTTCGTGCCCAGTTATGGTAAAATGGTTGAAACTTGAAAGTATATATTTTTAGGTTATAATTCTAGCTCCCCTTTGTTTTGTGTTGGAGTTGAGGTATTTCTCCCACTACCACTATACTGGTCATTTAATTTCCTCTTTACCAAACTCCTCGAGGGCTTAGTTGACTCAATCTCACACCAACCTTTGGGGAAATAATCAACTCATGCCCATTAAGAGATAACTTAGTCTAGAGCATTGTTGCAACAGTAAAATTGTCTATCAAACTTTATTCTATCTCTAAAAGGATAGAAAAAGTTGTTATCCTTGTTTATTTATCCGATTTCATAACTTGGTCTCATAACATACTGATGGAAGACCACTTGTTGATGCTATAGAAAAATAAGACTCAAGTAGAGATCACATGCATTGACACGACCCGTTTTGATTGAAAGGACTAGAGTGGTTATTTAGGTCTAGAGGTTATAAATTTTTCCCCTTCAATGTGGCATTGTGCACCCCATAAGGTAACGTTGATGATGTACTTTGTCATGTAGCACAAGGAGATAGTTTCCTTCCACATTGATGGCTCCTTCTTTCGGCATTCCTTTGCACCTATTGGTGCAATTTCAATTTTTATAAACATTGTTCCCTGATGTGGGCTTCACCCTATCCTATTGTAAGAATTTTTTTGGTTGGCCTCCATCAAATTACACAATGACTTCTGAGAAAGTTTCGCAAACCTTTAGGCGAGTTTAGACCATTCAAATCGAGTTTTCACCTCATTTCAAGAAAGTATTCATCATGACTCATAAGTCTTGGGAGATATTAGTAATCCATCTTGAATAATCATTTTGATAAATTTGGAGGTTGCACTCTTATATAGCAGATGGACCTACATTGTGCATAGGAAACCCTACAGGGAAGGCAAGAAGGAACATAAACCCATACCCTCCACTGGCTCAAAACAAAGGATCACCTTCCAAAGAAAGAAAATAATATGAGATAAGAAGTTTTTATAGTTTGGCAGGGGGATACTTCGACATTGCATCCATGAGATTAATTCGCATGATTGATGAGCCTGCCTATGAGCAACTAGAAACACTTGTTAGCCTGACAAGCCTAAATATTTTTGATAATAAGTTGAGTGGGTTTTTGCCACAGAAATTGGGTACACATTCTAATCTTTTCCTGATTGGTTATTCAAGAAATAATTTTGAGGGCCCTATACCTAGAAATATACATATGGAAGAATTTTTGTTTGAGTTGGTTATATTTGTGAGCAATTTTAGTGGGAATTTTCATCCCTTCGACTCCTGTATTAATCTGCAATATCTAAAAATTGACAACAATCGGTTCAACAGAATGATTTATGCATATATTGGACATATGAGGAATCTCTTAAAGTTTTGTGCTAGCAAAAACCAATTGTTTGGGCCTCTTTATAATGAGCTTGCATACATTCCACCTCTCGTACCTCAATCTCGCAAACAATTGGTTAACAGGTGATATTTATGCATTTTTAGACTCCTTAGAAAATTTAAGCTCTGGTAAACAATCAACTTGAGGGGGAAATTCCTCTTGAATTGAGATATTTAAAAAATTTAGCCTTTTATAGCGTATCTGGCAACGAGTTCACTCACTCAATTTCAGCTAGTTTCAGCAATTTGCATTATAGATATAGTTTTCTTGCCAATCCCTACGCATGCATGGATATGGAGTTGTGGCTTAGGGTTATATAAAAATATGAGGAAGAAGGTTCCCAGTGAAAACACTCTCCCGGGAGATAGACAAGGTCCTCAAGACCTTAACAATGTGCATACTCCCCAAGGAAACGATTTATTGGATAGTTGACACTTTCCACCGCCCTTCATTAGGTGAACAAACTTTGGAGAGTTTTCTTTAGTGTTCTTGATTCACCCTCAGATGTTATGAGAGAAAGGATTGCCTTCCAGAGAAATAAAATATTGTGATGTTATAATTTTTTATAGTTCAACATGGGGATACTTCGATATTTCATCCATGAGACTAGCCCATGTGATTGATGAGTTTGTCCATGAATAAATAGAAATGCTTGTTATCAAGGAAACCCTAAATATTTTTGATAACAAGTTAGTGGGTGGTTGCCACAGAAATTGGGTACACATTCTAATATTTTGTCGATCGATGTTTTAGGAAGTGATTTTGAGGGCCCTGTACCTAGAAATCTATGCAGGGAGGATTTTTTTTTGATTTGGTTATATTTGCAAATAATTTTAGTGGGAATTGGTAGCCCTTGGACTCTTGTATTAATCTGCAATATTTGAATATTGACAACAATCAGTTTAGAAAAATCATTTCTTCATACATTAGATAACTGAGGAATATCTTAAAGTTTAGTGCAAGCAATAACTAAATATTTCTACCTCTTCATGACGAGCTTGCATAATCCATGCCTCTCAGACCTCAATCTCACAAACAATCGACTAACAGGTGAGATTTATGCATTGTTAGGTTCCCTGGAAAATTTAAGCCTTCTAGATCTTTCAAACAATCAACTTGAGGGGGACATTCCTCTTGAATTAGGATATCTAGAAAATTTAACATTTTATAGCATGTTTGGCAACTGGTTGTCTGGCTCAATTTTAGCTAGTTTCAAGAACTTGCATTCTAGATTTAGCTTTCTTGCCAATCCCTACCTATGCACAAATTTATAAAGAGAAGAAAAGTGACTTTCAAGCATTTATACTTCATACAAATGGTGCAATATTATCAAGATAAGATGATCTCTAGGACGTTCCCTTCATCTAACAATGGCCCATACAAAGAATAAGCTAAATAGACACATAATTCCACATTTCATTCATGCAACAATTAGTCGTAATCGTAGCGAAGTTCAAATGAATGGAACAATAGCCCATACAAAGAATAAGATAAATAGGCACATAATTCCACATTTCATTCATGCAACAATTAGCCCTAATCATAATGAAGTTCAAATGTATGAAAAAATAAGAAACTAACGTTAGAATTTTCACTTACAATGTTAGAGAGTATATCCAACCAGTGTCACATTTGCAAATAAGAAGCTCCAATATAGAAATAGCCCAAATCCATACATCAAAATTCATCCATCATCTAAAATAATCCTCCAAGTTAAAAGTGTGAGATTCTTTAAAGATGGAAAGATCTCAAGTAAAGTGATGATACAAATGAATCTAACTAACTCCTATTTATACACAAATTAGGAGTTTGATTTAGCTAATGAGCCTACATTAGCCCCTAAAAATAAAATAATGTGCAAGATGATCTGACTTTGGTGACAAACCCACCAAACTAGCTCACAAATGAAAAGGAAAACCTCTCAAGAGGACAAATAATAATCTTTGAATGTCATAGGGCCCTCTAAGAGGCCCAATGAGGTCTATGGATGCCACAATGAATAATAGGACCCTCAAAAGCAATGAACAAGGGGTTGGCCCCTTGTAATAACATCTAGTTCTCCAAATGACAATGTGAGAACACACGTGTCGTCATGGGTCTCAAAACAAATTTAAGATGCCTGCAGGTTTCCCTCAAAAACTAGGATGATAATGTAGGAGATGCCACATCATCGTAGAAGTCTTGGATCATCTAAGAAGTGTGTGGTGTAGATATGCCAGCTACGCATGATGGATCAGGTGAATCCTCCTCATCCAATGAGTGAACCATGAACAATCTCTAAATGGCTGTGGGGATCCATAAAGTGAAATCTGATGTTGTGGAGGCCCATGGATCTCAATGCTCACCCTACATGTGCCAGTGTAGCCCTCTATAGGAGTAGGACTCGGTATAGGTTGGTCAAAAACAAATGGAAACCATCTATAATCCTGCATAAGGTCCAATGCATCCCCTAGGCTTCTAGTACAATAAGTCATTAGAGAAATTGAGAAAATAAGATTACCTAATCATGGACCATATGTGGGGACTTTATAATGGCTTGCACTTCCATAATGGGCATCAAAATGTGCCAATGTCTCATAAACTTCCAATGGGGTTAATCAAGTACCCTATTAGGTGGTTTTTGCTTCTATAGGGGATAATATGGTCAAGGTACACTCAACAAAAAGTGGTGGCATGTGGCAGATAGGTGAATGAGGTAGGGAATGAGAGGGGGCAACCCTGAGTCACATGTTGGGGAATATGGGTAGCTAATAAGAAGAAAACCCACACTTGGGTTTATAACATGCAAGAGGGAGCAATCGTGGTACATGAGGTGCCCTAGATTTGATTTTTCCACCATTTGTTATATTTCTTTTTCTTTTTTTATGATTTTCTTTGATTAACTGCTCGGGGATCAAGGGGTTAGAGCATAATGTATAAGATATAGCAGTGAATTTCCCCCTTTAAGGTGGGGTAGTTCATTTCCAACCAGGGGTTGGGACAATAAAGGGTTCCTATATGACGAGGAAGTTTCATAGGGCCTGTTAGAACTAGTGTGATGGCCATGATGATGGGGTATAACTTCATGTAATGGCTTTTGTCGATGCGCTAAATGTTTTTGTCCTGACCATTTTTTGCATTTTGTGGTATTTTTCTTGTTGAATGTGACCATATATTATTTTCACTTTCTTTTTAGCTCCATAAACTTTCGAGCTTGATTCCAATCCATGACCCAAGGTGTGGCCAAGGGGAAGGGGTGAGCTGACCCTATGTGGACCTAATGGAGGAATGTGAACCTAGGTGGGAGAAATGATGGATGGGTTGATAATCAATGGAAAGGGAGTAATATAAGTAGATAAGGGAGTAGGATCACACAATGAAAATCTGGGTTTCCCATGAAATGGCATACCTGAAACTAGGTATTCAGTAAAATATATCCCATTGGACTAGAATTCAAGGTTAAGTCCTGTAATGGGTATAGGGGAAAAAAGCAAAGACCTAGCCCATTATTTCCAATTAATTCATACCCAGAAGTGTCCATGATAATAAAACTACAAGACTCAATTTCAAAATGACAATTCATATCTTTATCTTCAGGAGGCCCACCTTCAAACATACAATCATGGCAGATGGTTGAGGGACCACATGGCCTGCTCAAGTGGTGAAGAAATGAAGTGAGCTAGTCGATGGTTGCAAGGGGTTACTGGTTGCTAGTTGAGGACCATCTTGGAGATTTTTTTCTACTAGGTATATTACACACAAAATGGTGGGTAACATCGGCCATTTAATTATGTTACCATAAATCGTATGGAAAGGCACTATTTCTCCCCAAAAAAGGATGGTCAAGAAACATAAACTGTACTACACAAAAAGCCATAAATTTTAAAAACAATGAATTATGTAAATTTAAACATTATAAAGTGAATGTAATTTGGTTCATAACAGTGGTACATGTCATTTGTGTATTACTTCTAAGTTATCAATGGGATTTTTCTTCTAAATTATCTCTTATGTGTACAATATGCATGGTACTTTGGGGGAGGAGCGTCGAGTTTGACCTTGAAAACTTCTAGACCTTGTTTTCGGTTCTGTTACACTCTCATTTCTAGTAACCTAAGTACCAGGACACCTCAAATAGGTATTGTGCCCCGTATACTATGTGTTGAACAACAATACAAAAGGAGATGTGTCTAACACATGTTTGTGTTGTGTCATGTTCACAGGATACCTTCCAAACACATGTCAGACACATGCCCTCACTGTGTACCCCATAAAGGAGGCTTGAACACGTATTCCTTTTCATTTGAACTCATTTCACTCAATAGGTTGGAGGTGTCAAAACATTTTGGAGTACAGTTGAGGGTTATTGTCTAGTGTTACAAGGGATTCAAAGTGTTGTGCAAGTGGATTTCTCCACCATTCTTCAATTTCTTTCTTAGAGTATTCCATTGTCTTCTTCATTTCACAGAAATCATGGCGTAATAATTAAGGGCATTTGGAAAAAGTTAAAGAAAAGGGACGAATGACCCCATTGATGTTGTCCCTTCTTCTTCATTTTTCTTCAAGGACTATTAGTGCTCCATTTGTTGGAAGTGCGACTGTGACAATAGATTTAAATACTGAAAAAGCATTGTTTTAACATTGTTATAGCTTCAATTATTTTGGAAACTTTCTTGCAGTTTGTTCATGATGTGGTTTTTGATGATACCGTTTTTTAGAACATATGCACTTTTATTCTTGCTACTTTATTCGACATATTTCATGGAAGAATGTGGAGGTATGGGAGACTGAATATTGTTCAGAAGATTCCTTTTTTTTGCAAGCCTGAGGTTTTTATTAATATTCTGATATTTTCTTGGGACAATGGATCACATAACTGTAATAAAGTTAATTGGAAACAAACAAGTCAAGGTGGTCATGAAGGAGATGGCATTGTAGACTTAACTTAACTGCTTTCTCTTGTAACCTTTGCTCATGTTATTTTTCCTTAATTATTGATTACATTAAAGAGAATCAACTGATTGTTATATTTCCACAGGCAGGTCACTGGCTAAAGGATCTAATAGATATTGCAAGTATTTTTTCATACACAAGGAATAAAAACAAGGACCAGGGGTGAAAAGTTGTGGCCAAATTCTAGCAAGGATGGGTTGGGAATAAATTTTTTAGAGTCTACAAGTTCTCATGAAGATGATGCACTCATTGGAGATTTGTTTTTAGAGGCTAGAAGCAAAGTATCTAGGTATGATGGACATGAACAACCCTGCCCTACAAATGACAATGTTTCTAACTCCAATATAACTTTACAAGGAGTTGTTGAAGTGCTTAAGTTTCTTATAGAGTCCATTTATTTTTGTCCGGATTAGATTTCTTATATCTACAACGAAGCCTATCTCCAACTTAATTAAGATCATGTCAGTTCTCCTTCACAAATGTTACAACCACAAATTTCAATTGCTAGTAAAATAATGGAGGGGGTTGGTGCTTGAGACATGCCTTATGAAAACCACTTCCTTGAAAATTTTCACAAATCATGCCTTAACCTGCTATATTTGTCTTTTTGTTAGAGCATTTTATTTTTATTGGTAGGAGTCTGTATTACAAGTTCTTGAAATTCTAGTCATTGATGGAAGGATAGAGAATTAGCATTATTAGCTTTAAAACCAATGCAAAATTGGGAGGAATGCTTTGCTATTAACTCTTCTATTCTTGAATCAGAGGAATTAAAGAGGACGATAGAATTTACTTCACAAGGTAATGACCTTTATTGCATCGAACATATTTAATTATCTGAACATTTCCTATTTGGATGGTCTTTTCAATCAGATTTGTGGTTAGAGTCTGTTTTCTAAGAAGCTAATTTTATTGTACCAAACCTACTTAGATAATATTTATATCTTTTGTTTTATGTGGTCATGGAAAAGACCATCTGCGGATAAAGGGAAGACAATTATTAGATAATTCCCTTGTTGTTTTAGCCAATGAAGGATTTCACTTGGATGATGAGCAAGCTATAGATATACAAGGGTCTACTTTCTCAATGAATGAGAATGGTGTGATATGTCTTGCACAACATTACGCAATAACCCATCTTAGGTGAATCTTATGGGTGGTGGTTATTTGTAGAGAATTGTTGCGTTCACTTCAGTTGACTGAGGAAAACTCAGATGAGAAAGTTCAGTTAATGACAACTTTGATTACAAATATTTTGAAACACCTTGCTTTTGATGTTTTGTAGCATTACATGTGATCTAGCTCCAAAATTTGGTGGATGGGTTAGAACACATGATATCTCCAAGACCCAGAAATAGTTCAGCGAAATTCCACCTAGGTGGAGAGTTCTTAAAAGAATTAATATTTTTAATGGGTTCATAAGTCTAAACTTATGAAAATAAATATATTAATGTGTATTAATAAAATATGGGTGAGAAAGTTCTAAGTGACGAAGATCAATCTAATTCTAATCTTAGCCATTGATTAGGGACTTAATCTCGACCATTGAAGACTCAATAGGAAAGGTATAAGAGGAGGCTTGAGGGTCAGTTGGAGATACACCAAGAGATCATAAAGTTCAGTTTTTTGGGGTGAGCTTTGTTGAGGAAATCGAGCTAGTGATCAGAGTTGCAGTGAGGGTCAGTTTACAGGGATTTTCATCTGAGGATGAAGAATAGATAGCAGAGATGCAGAGAAGCACTGGGAGACACAACGCAGGCCCTAGAAGGGCTAACGCAGAGGTTGTAGAAGTTGACACAAAGGGTTGATGCAGGTGACACAGAAGCCATAGAGGCTGATGCTGGTCCTTAGAGGTAGCACTAGGGAGATTCTGTGTGGCATAGAAGGGGAATATCATCAAAATTGTATTTATAGTCAAGGGAAGCTCACTAGCAGGGTGACGCAGCTCCTAAAGGAGTGACACAGTTCCAACGCAGTGCTTGGAGAAGCCATCACTGTCCAGCATAGGGAACAACCAGACTCACTGTGGGGTTTGATCATTCGTTTGCTTAATTTTCCAGAATATATGTCTTTGGATAGAGGTACTACTACCAAGGATATTATCTGTTGGGTGACCCATTTCTGGCACCCTATTTGTGTTCATGAATATTCATAATAATACAAACCCTCTATATGCTACATTGGCTTTCCAAAATTGGGTTTTTTTGGGGACGATTGTCCAAAAATAATGGTGTCCCTTATGTTATTGTCTCATTTTATTTCAGTTCATGATATGTGTATTTCTGTAGGCTGCAATAGTGTTTACATCAATGTTTATGAAATTAAATAACTTGTTAATGCAAAGAACAAGTAGGAGATTATAAACCAGTAATTGTAGTAGGGGTTTCTGATGTGCTAGATTCAGAAATTTTTGCACTTGCTAGCCTTACAGAGGCAACCAATTTTGTTGTATCATGGAACCAATTATTGGTAAATTAGTGAAGTGGCTAGCCTTTTTCCTGGCATGTTTAAGATGAGCTTTGAAACTAGCAAACATGATCCTATGGATGTGGAGAACAATCTAGATAATTAAATGTCACCTATTTTGGAAAATTTCTGGTTGTTTGTTCATGATGTGGTTTTGGACATTACCATTTTTGAGAACATATGCACATTTATTCTTGTGGCTTTATTGGACATATTGGACGGATGAATGTGGAGGTATGAGAGACGAAATACTATTCAGAAGCTTCCTTTGGTTTACAAGCCTACAATTATTATTAAGATTCTGAGATTTTCTCGGGATAGTGGACTGCAAAACTGTATAAAAAATTATTGGAAACACAGAAGTCAAGGTTGTCATGAAGCAAATGGAATTGTAGGCTAACCTTTTACTGCTTTGTCCTGAAATCTTCACTCACAACATTTTTCCTTAATTGGTGAGTGGAACAAGGAGAATCAACTGAGTGTTATATTTCCACAAACATGTCATTGGCTAGAGGATCTAATAGCGATTGCAAGTTTTTTGCATGCACAAGGAGTAGAAACAAGGCCTAGGGGGTATAATTTGTTGTCAACATCTAGCAAGGATGGGCTGGGAGTAAATGATGCAGAGTCTCCAAGTGGTCATGAAGATGATGCACTCTTTGGAGATTAGTTTTAAGAGGCTGGAAGGGAAGTAGCTAGATCTGATAGACATGAACAACCCTACCTAAAAAATTATATTGTTTCTGACTCCAATATACCTTTACAAGGAGTTTTTGAAGTGCTTAGCTTTATTAAAGAGTGCATTTTTCTCTAGATTGACAGTCCTCTATCTACAAAGAAGCATGTTACCAAATTAATGAAGAGCATGCTAGTGCTCTTTTACAAAAGTTACAGCAAGAGATTTCAGTTGCTGATGAAGGAATGGAAGGGGTGGATTTTTTGATGTACCTTATGGAAAACACTTCCTTGAACATTTTCACAAAGCATGCCTTAACCTATTACATGAAATTGTTATGAGGCATGCCTTGTGAAAATAGTTTGAAGAACACATAGTAAATGAAGTTCTGAAGCTATATGATGGAAGGCTTGTTCATACTAATGATGCTCTTGTTCTTGTAGTTCACATTATTATTATAAGGAAACCACAAGGTTCTGTTTGAGTGATGACTCTTTGAGATTTAAAATATGGAGAGGCTACATAGGTTTTATTGTTGCAAAAGTGAAAGCTACATATTCAGTGTGATTAAATATGCAAGAATTATGTGCAAGTCTTCCATCCCTATTTTTATTTGGAAGTTCTTGTCATGGCTTTTCATTTTTCGAATGTGGTTGAAAAAATCAAAGTGACAGAGTAGTTTTTAGCCCTTAGCAATGTAATTTGTCCTCCATTGGAACTCAACAGGCCTACAATTAGCTTACTGGTCTTTTCTCATTTCAAGATTGATGTTTATTCTCTACTCCACCTTCCCATCCTGGTTGATGTTCAATATAATAAATAAATTAGTACATATCACATAAGAAGGCACCTTTTGGATGCACACATGAACTGGTTGCTTGGAATCATGGGTATATCATGTGGTACAAAGTGTAATAAATGTGAATCATAGAGTCACAAAAGAGAATGGAATAGCTAATATATTTACTCAATTGATTGATGTTAGTGGGCTTCATAATTGGGGTATTGTATAACACAAAATTATTTAGGAGCTAGGTTTAAATTGGTCCGATCTCTATTCAGTTATTTGTCGTATTTTGGATGTGTGTAAGAGTAGGGAAGCTTCCCAAGTGCATGAGCATATACTTCAAAGGTTTTTTGTTGTACTTGGATGGATCACTCTATCTGGTATTGATGTTAAGGTAGTTGTTGTTGTACCATGGAGTGCTACATTGGGTAGAGACTAGTTTCTTGGAACTGAATACTTCATAGGTTTTAGTGAAATTCTTTTCCATAATGTTCATTTTGGCCATATAGGGGATCTATCACAACTTTGAAAATATTGTTGAAGATATATTGTCTCAGCTTCAAACATTATACAAAGAACATGGTGTAAAGGAAACAGGTTGATTCTTAAGGTACAATGCATGGTTGTCTTTAGTTTTATCATCACTCCAGGTATGTCTGTGGAAAGTGTCTCTGAGAAAGAGCCCAATTTCAAGAGACGATGTTTTTTTATAGAGAATACATCTAAAGATACTTCATTACTTACACTTTGTGTAGTTAGTTTTTCGTGTATTGGGGAATGGAAAAGCAAGGTTTTTCTGAAAAAATGACATCTTTTTAAGCATGCATGTGGGTGAAATGATAAAATTTGTAATTTTTGTTCTTGATGGAAAGGATGTGATGGTAATGAAAAATTTTCACTAAATTTTCTGCTTCAGGAAGGTTTGGTCAAGTCAAGGTAAGAAGAGTTGTTGGGGAAGCTAGGAGCTAGTTTTAAGGTTATAGAGTCTGTACTTGGCACTATGACAAAGTTAAGAGGAGTTGTTAACAAAGAAAACATAGGGAAACTATTTTTTTTTTTGTGTGAGCTCCTTGTTTCGTGGATTACCATCACATGTTTATTCAGGGAGTGCAACCATGGAGTCTTCTACCATTTTTGTTGTGGGAGTTTTGTATACAATTGAGAAAATTTTCAGAGCAAGGGGTGCATTAGGGGGATTGAGGTGGATACAATTTTTTTGAACAGTTTTATTGACATCATAATGACGATAATGTCTGACAATATATTTGAGGAATCATCAATGTTGAACCAATCCAATAAGCTCCAAGATTTTCTTTGAGACCACAATAAATTTTTACATTTAATTGATGTGTTGGATGGATGCCATAATGAATTAGTAAATACAAAGGCACTACAATTGTTTTCCAATATTTTAACAGCTGATCTGAGTTATATTAACATGAAGCACACCTTGCAAGAAAATTTATTATTGATGGGTTCATCTTTTTTTCTACATGGATGGAAATTAGCCCTACTAGGATGTAATGTTCAATCAACTGTGGGTAAATTTATAATAGGAGTCTCTAATTCAGTAAGATATTATGATGTTTCTTTCATAAATCCTTGGTGTTACCTCCATCTGATTCAAAATCAAGAGAACTATGTGATCACATTCTTGATGCATTTGTTATGGGCTTAGAGAACACATTCCTATTATTCAATTTTCCTACTGTGAAAGCATATTTCAACTTTGTGGTTTAGTTGGCAAATGGAAAACCTACAACCAAACATCTTATCAAGAGAGAAATTGATACGGTGGTCAATATGTCTATTGACGAAACTTGCCTAGAAGGTTTGAAGTTAATCTTTCCACTTTCATCATTGGGTGTGTATGGTGCTAACAAGCATGTTTCTGAAAAACAAATGGAGAAGCCTTGGTCAAACACTAGTTCTAGCAATGATTCTGCTAGAATGTTTCCTCCAAAAATTATAGGCTCATTTGAGGGTATCTAGTGGTTATGTTGAACAAAATATGTTCTACCTATATGTAGTTTCCATGCTATCTGAGATTTGTTAAACATGTTGTCGATTCAAATGATTTTCTTCTTAATGTCTCCACAAACATCCTTCAAGAAAGTCGCATTGTAAGTTCCTCATTCACAACTTCATTTTCAAATATGTCATTGTATGAGGTTAAATTATAAGATTTAATATGTATATTAGTTGGTAATTTTTTAATGATATTGATATGCACGTAGTAATATGAGCTCTATTTTGGAAATAATTTGGTTTCCAAGTGTTTCATGGGTTTACAGAAGACAAATATGGATGACATATTTATGTTTGTTTTAGTTGTAAAAGGTAAATATTTTTTTTTAGAGTTAGGTATGGATTTTATATTGTTACTTCATCAATTCATATGCCATTTTAAGTTTCAACAAGTTTAAATACAAGATATTGTGATTATTTTCTTTCGTTTCTTTAGGAGTAATAAATGTTTAATGCACTGGGCTTCGGGTTGAATGAATTTAGTTGTGATTAAATCCTTGGTTGTGCATATTATTTGGGTATGAAGCCTAATTATCTTCTGTATTCAAAGGTTTCAGCTGGATGTATACCCCAGGAAGATTGTACACCCCTCCACGCGGGGGGGTGTGGGGGGCACTTGTCCCCCTCGCGGGGGTTCGGGGGGGCTGATCCCCCCCGACTCGGGGGATTAGGCGAATGATCTAACAGTAGAAGTTATGTTTGGTTTAGGGTTTTATTTCCCTAGAAGGCAACCCCTCACTATATATGAGGGAATTGTATTGCGTCTATATAGATCTGTATGCTGAGTGAGGAAGAGAGAGGAGATTGAGAGCGAAGAGGGTGTTACAGCGAATCTATTGTAGGTTGTATCTCTTCAGTTTGCTGGATAATATAAAAGGAAGGGCTGGTTTTTTCTCTGTGTACGTAGCCCAAACTAGGTGAATCACGTATATCTGTGTCTCTCTTGTTTTTTGTGTTTTCTGTGTTTATATTTTTGTAATATTTTATGTGTTTCATTGCTTTGTAATATATAATTTTCTAACTTATTAAGTTTTTATAATGAAGAAGCGTCTTCTATGCAATATGTTTGATATGATTCAGGGCACTGTGAAAAGTGAGAATAAGGAAGCCCACAACCTTTAAATTCAGAGGAAAACTATTAATCGTGTCATGGTCAAAGAAATATTGTTATGCTATCATGGTTTCCACCTTAAATTTAAAGTGTGGTGTGCATTAAACACTATCTATTTGAATCGAGTTATGTTTCATAATTTAGTAGAATATAGTTAATACATGTGCCATAATTTGAGTAGTTTATAGAATCCTCACACCTTTATGTTCTTAAACTTTCTTCGTAGACATGGAAAACATGTTTTGTGACATTAGGGTTGATTGATTCTTGTTAGCTTAATGGTATTGAAATATTATTGCATTGTCTTCTATCATATTCTTTGATGTTGATTGGGTGAATATGTTTTGAAGCTTTCTTAAAAGGAATTTACATCATTTTGAATTATTAATGTAGGATTACAAGAAATTATGGGAGAACTATGGAAAGCATATCAAATTGGGTTGTATCAAAGACTCAGATAATCAAAAGCGGATTGTTCCTATTTTACAGTTCTTCTCATCCATGCGTGATGAAGAAATGATTAGCTTGGATGATTATATTGAAAACATGATTGAAAAGCAAAATGATATTTATTATATTGCATCAAATAGCATTAGAAGTGTCAGGAGTGCACCATTTTTGGAAAAACAATTGCGGAAGGATATTGAGGTATGGTTTCACTTTTCCACATAAGTGACATGCAGATTTAATGTACCTTGATGGTACATATAAAGTTACAATTGAACTATAATGTGTTACCTTATAGGTCCTCTATTGTGTAGACCCAATTGATAAGGTTGCTATTCAAAATCTTCATACCTACAAGGACAAACAAATTGTTGATATTAGTAAAGAAGATCTGGACCAAGTCGGTAATTTATATGTTGTATTGATATACTTGCAACATAATGGAACACAATAAAGATAATCTGAGTAGTTCTATACAGTCAGTCTCATTCTAAAGAAGCATGGCAATGAATGTTGTATAAAATTATCCATAAATAAGGTCAACTCTGTGAACATCGGTTGTAGAAGAAACATGACTCCAAATGAAGCAAAATTTATCAACTTCATTATGAGGATAGGTGTGTTAGGTTTTCTAACATTAGAGAAAACTATATGTGTACATCTTGAGTAGGCCTAATAGTTGAGAGCAGGTGTTTCCTTCTAAGAGTATGTACACCTTTGTAGACTTAGTAGTCAAATCACTACACAAAGGTGGGTCCCTTGACCCACAAACTAGGGGTTCTCATACACCAAATTTTTGTTTGACTTGGAAGTCACCTTAAAATTAGATTTTGTTATTTTCCACCCCTCTTCGTGTCTTTAGTAGTAATAAATGTTTGATGCAATGGGATTTGGGTTGAATGAGTTTAGCATTGAATAAATCCTTGATTATGCATGTCAAGTTTGAATAATGAAGAAACATCTTATATGGAAGACATTTTCTATGATTAAGGGTATTGCGGAATGTGAGAATAAAGAAGTCCACAACCTATAAATTCAGAGGAAATTTATTAGCCATGTCATGGTCAAAGAAATGTTATTCTATCCTAGTTTCCACCTCAAATTCAATGTGAGGTGCACATTAAACACTATCTATTTGAAAGGAGTTATGTTTCATAATTTAGTAGAATCTAATTAATACATGTGCCATAATTTGAGTAGTTTCGAGACTCACGCCCTTACGTTCTTAAACTTTCTTCTTAGAAATGGAAAAAATGTTTTGTGACATTAGTGTTGATTAATTCTTGTCAGCTCAATGGATTGAAGTATTATTGCAATGTCTTCTATCATATTCTTTGATTTTGATTGAGTGCATATGTTTTGAAGCTTCTGTAAAAAGAATTTACATCATTTTGAATTATTAATGCAGGGTGACAAGAAATTCTGGGAGAACTTTGAAAAGTATATCAAATTGGGTTATATCAAAGATGTTGGGATAGGGTCCCTAGGGGCAATTTTGGGTTATTTTATTCAATTTTTGAATAGAATTTTGTAAGGAATGTAAAGTTTCCACAAAAGGAGGAAGCAAAGAACGCAACTAAGTAGGAGTTAAAGGGGATTTAGCCCCTTGTATGGGTAAGTGATAGGAATGTTTTGAGACTCACCCATAGGATGTGAGCCATGGTATTGTATTAGAAAGGATATAAATTTTTTGTCATAGCGAGTCTAGAGATAACATATTTTGCAAAAAAAAAAGTGTAAGGGAAAGTGCTAAGGTAGGAAAGCTCTGTTTCCTATACTTAGGTGAAAGGAGAAGGCTCCTGCAATTGAGTGTGCGGGCCCCTGCAGTTGGGTGAGTACGGTGGAAGTGTTTGTAAGTTGAATGCTAAATCTAATAAAGACTCATTTTGGACCGAATATCTTTCATTTGTGCCGTGTCATTAATTCTGTTTAACTTTATGCATTGTTGCTTAATGATCTGTTTTCTATGAAATAAAGTGTATATTCTGCGCCAAATTATTGAATATTTAATATCTATGCACGAAATGAGTAATGATCTGATTTCGTGAAGGTAGTAGCTAAATCTGTTATGATATCTATTTAAAGTAGGTAGATCTATGCAAAGGCAGTTCTAGGGTTAGTATTTACTAAGCAAAAGTTGTAAGTCTACTTCTTTTAGGTCTGAAAATCGTGATTGTAGACCTTCGCGAAGGTCTAGAAGCCATTTGGATAGAATTACAGTGGTGAACCATAGGAAGATATCGATCTGCACGAAGGCAAATTTGAGCTACTAGGTCTTCATATTACATATCACACAGTCTCTAGATGTAAAAACTTGGTTCTAGCATCCCCAATACTGCTTTGGGTGAGATTGCAGCCCGCACTATGCAGGTTGTTGCCAAAAGGGCCAAAAGTTAGGGTTTTGTAGGTTGGCGTGATTAAATTTGAACCTGGGTTAGGCGCACTTAAGCCAACAAATGGTTTTGTTGCTGGGACCCAGATCTGTTTAAGAGATGTGTGATAAATGGTTTCCTACAAAGAAAGAGATTGAGAATTGGATTGACTGAAACGTGCACGCATTTGCGGCTCGAGAAAACAAAGCCCTAAATTGTCCAAAGAGAAATTGTTGCTGAGATATTTTTACACAGACGAGACCGACACATTATTATGCTTCTTCCCTAATGAATTACATGAGTGGTTGTGAAAATTGGTTGATAGTTAAGGAACGTGGAGGCTTGAAGATCCTATAGTTTGGACTTTAGAACTAGAGGCATTAAGAAGAAATATCACACGGACCATGCATCATTGGATTGATCGTACACTTGTAAGTTTTCTGACGAAGTTCGCAATCGATAGAAATATCAGCTATAGCGAAGTGGAACATAGCCTCTTCAAGGGACTGCGAGGTAAGTATTTGAAATCATTAAAGACTTGGATTAAAATTTTGTTATGTGAAAATATGGCTATGTAGTTACCTTGATGTTTGGGGCTATGCAAAGTGGGAGATTATTTAGAAGGAATGTAGGATCGAGCTCAAAGTACAACCCACTCATTGAACGCCCTTCAACTGACGATGAAGGGACTGTGCTGACTACACCACAAAGTGCATTACATTTGATTAAGTAGGCTATCCCAAGGATACCTCATCCATCCACTCCACCTCCACCTCCACCTCCACCTCATACACCTACACCTTCACCTACACCTTCACCTACACCTTCACCTTCACCTTCACCCTTGCTACCACCATTGAACATGGAAAACACGATGAAGATGCCAATTTTTAAAGGGGTAGGGAGTGAAGACACTGAGCAATTTTGGTTCATTGTAGATGTTTTATGGACGACACAACAGATTACAAATGATAACATCAAGAAAGCGCAACTGGTCACAACCTTACAATACAGAGCATTGACATGGTACATTAACTGTTGCACTGATAACCCTAACATGACGTTGGGAGAAACCAATCAAGCTCTAAACACATAGTTTAGAAAGCCTAAGTCAGAGGTGCAGTCAGTGACTTAGTTTAAGGAATTTCGAAAAAATATAGATGATACCCATTGGGATTTCGATCAAAGGTTGAAATTCCTATTCTAGCAGGCCAATATGATAATTTCAGATTCCCAGCATCGAGACTAGTATATAGTGTCATTTTTACTACACTTAAGAGTGCTTCTATCACAAAAGTGGATAAAAACACAAGCACAATTCATAGAAATCATGATGAGGATGGACGCCTTGCCCATATAGGATACAAGCCTTGGAGTGCAATAGATTCACTTGCAGCTGGAAAGCCTGTACTTGGAACTGTAGTGCCTGAAGAAAGGAAAATAAGCTCTCCCGGAGGTGCACGCCGAAGTCTGGTGCTTGAAAATGCAAGGGTGATGGGCACAATAAGGACCATTGCCTGATTTATAAGAACTATCTTATTGAGGGAGGGCATGTTCCCATGAAACCTGAAAACAACGTCGGAACTAGCATGGGAGCAACGCCATGGTATGCTATCTGTTAGGTTACAGGACAACATGCAACTGATAACTTCCATTTACTATAAAAGTTTGTACAAACCCCACAGTAGTTGTTTTTCAATTTCTGCAAATCTATAGGTTGTGATGAAATCCATCGTATAAGTTATGGGATGATGATGGATAAAACCCCTATGTACCAAATTCAAGAAGAAAACCAACCTTAGGACCAAGGAATAGGAGCAACACATGGAGGATTCCAAGGCAGAGGATGAAGAAGAGGGGGAAGAAGTGGTCGAGGGTGTGGGAAGATAAGTTTCTATAATTGTGGCAAAGAAGGATTCTTTGCGCGAGATTGTACAAACCCCACAAATCTGTCATGTCAGTATTGTCGACAATTTGACCATGTGATAGAGGAATGTCCCGTCCTTATGGAAAACATGCAAGAAAAGAAGGCGTAGCCCCAACAACCTACGTAGAACATCCAGATGATGAGGGTAGAGCCCCCTAAATAAGATCAGAACATAAATATAGTAACAAGGAATGGTATGACCACTAGTGCAAATAAGGGAAGGCAGACTGAGGCTAAAGGGTGGGTTTACAAGGCTGCTGAGAATGAAATATACTTTGACCTTAATCACACTAAACATACTTTCATGGAAGCAAAGAAGAACTTCATTGAGGCCTCCAGCTCAGGAAGTCAAGTGAAAATGCTAGAAGCTAGTACGACACAAGAGGTAGATCTGTCAGTATTAGCTACTTTTTTTGAAGACTTGTATGAAGTTACATAAGAAAGTAGTAGAAGGGCTGCAAGTGCTAATCGACAAGTGCACAAATAAAGAAAATACGCATGCTGAACAATGCACTGTGAGAAAAATTAGTAAACATAAGAAGAAAATGGGGCGCTACATGAGGCTAACCACGCAAGTAGGAGAATATGAAATGTACGGGGTAATATTAGATCTGGGGTTTGATGCAAACATCCTACCTAAGAAGACGTGGGAAAGGATGGGGACACATGTGCTGCAATGATCTCCTATTTAGCTACGCATGGAAAATAAACAAAATATTATCATGATGGGGCGCTTATATGGTGTAATGGTGGACATTGAGGGCAAAAAGGCGCCGGCTGACTTTGAGGTCATTGAAATAGTGGATGATAGTAACCCATATCCCGTGCTATGAGGAATTGACTGGGCTTTTGATATGGACTCAATAATAAAATTGAAGAAGTGGAAGAAGGCATTTGAAAGGAATTCACTCATGGTTGTAGTCCCACTAGGCCCTACTGAAGGAGTGCGTTATACTGAACCGGTTCATGACTTTGTGGAAAGTGATGATGATCTAGATCAGATATAGAAGATCACAACAAGAAATGAAGATTGGATCAATCCTATAGCTGATGGATAAATTGTGTGGGACAGTGATAACTCCTACACCTCAGACTTAGATGAAGAGCTTGAACACTAGTATAATCAATTGGATGAAGTATCTATGCTCTGGTGCAATAAGATGACCAAATCCTTGTGGTGTGTCTCAATTGAGGTAAGGAAGCTTCCTCATTATGATGGTTTGATTGATGCAGATCTGTTTTTAGATGAATTTGAAAGGGAGGTGCCTGAAGAACATTGCTTCCAAGCACTAGAGTTGGCACTGTGCACTACACCTACTCGTTGCTAGGGTATGCACAAAGAGAGCTTCACAACATGGAAGGAATACAAAAGAATGATGAGATTAAGGTTTGGGTATGCTAATACTTAGATGTTAATACTTAGATGCTAATACTCAGATGCTAGAAAATTACAATGGGAAGGATGATCCACACGATCATATGGCATGATGGACTAAGGTCAGGGGAATGGAGTGACAACCTAAATGGGTGCACATTTGATATCATACCTTAGATGCAATCCCAATGAACTAGTATTTGGAATCAGAGCTTTACCATGGGACACCTGAATGGGATATCTTGAGAGAAATTTTCTTATTGAATTTTAGCTTTGAAGATGGGTTTGAAGGAATTGATGAAGTGCTCCAGGAGATAAAAGAATCTATATTCAGAACGCCTAAGGAACTGGTAGAATGGACTGAGCCAGATTGGAGTACACAATTGTGCCATGCGCTAGAATGTTACAATGTGAATACTAAAAAGGAAGATGAAGATCCCAAAAATCTTAACATCCCAAAGACAGAAGGATAGCGCAAAGTCGAAGGACCAAAAGCTGAGGACCTAGATATATCAAAACCTTTGAAAACAAGACAAGTAAATATTGGATTTGAAGCAAAGCCTATGTCCGTGAAGATAGGAGACTATTGGGATGAATATATAGTTGATAAGGTATACGAATTGTTGCGTGAATGCCAAGATCTATTCCCAACAAAGATTTTGGATTTGAAGGGAATCGTTGGAGATTTTGGTGCTATGAAGATTATGTTGAAACTCGATGCAAATCCTGTTAAGCAGAGACCTTATCGACTTAATCTGAAGTATAAAGAAAAGGTGTGCTAAGAGCTGGATAAGATAGTGGATGCTAGTATTATTAAACTGGTAGAGGAATCCGAATGGGTAAGCCCAATGGTTGTCCAAGAGAGGAAACAGGAAGGAAACATCTGGAAATGCGTAGATCCAAGAAAGTTGAATGATGCATGTGTACATGATCCGTTTCCAACACCATTCATAGATGAAGTATTAGAGAATTTTGGCAGACATAAGGCTTATTAATTTACTAATGACTTTGCGAGATATCATCAAATAAAGATTTTGCCAGAATATTGAAGCTAAGATACCTTCACGACAAAGCAAGGTTTCTTTCAGTATATTGTAATGCCATTTGGATTGAAGAATGTGCCTGTAATCTTCTCCTGAGTAGTAATCATGATGTTTAAGGTATTTATTCATTAATTTATAGGGGTTTATTATGATGATTGGAATTTTTTTGGTTTGGTAAAGCGCCATGTTGCAAGTTTGCGCCTTATGCTAAATACTTTTCGAAGGTATCAAATCGTGTTGAATTTGAAGAATTGCATATTCTGTGTGCCCTTTGGAATATTTCTTGGCCATGTTGTACGTAAGCATCGATTGATGGTGGACACTGTGAAGATAATTATGATTGTGAATTTGGAAGCTCCTAGGAATGTCAAATAGCGACGCATGACATTGGGGCACACTGGGTACTCTATTAAGTTTATCAAAGGCATATGCTCAAATAACTGGGCCGATGGAAAATTTATTGAAGAGAGATGCAATGTTTTGATGGGATGAAGAATGTCAGTGAAATATGGATGTCTTGAAGGAAAATATGGTGACTACACCCATTTTGGTGTTTCCAGACTGGAAGAAATAATTCCATGTTCATGTAGATGCCTCTTGCATTGCGCTAGGTGAGGTATTAACAGAGGCAGGGGAAGGAGAAATTGATCATTTGATAGCCTTCACAAGAAGAACGTTATCAAAAGATGAGAAGAATTATTCCACTACAGAGCATGAAGGACTAGCAATGATCTATGTGCTGCAAAAATTTAGGTATTATTTGTTAGGTGGACACTTTAAAATGTATACAAATCACTATGTTCTGAAGTACCTAGTCAATAAGCCTATGTTGGTTGCGAAAAACTATCGATGGTTAGTGTTGTTTCAAGAATATGACTTTGAAGTGATTGTGAAGACTAGAAGGCAGAATGTAGGACAAGACCATTTGTCAAGGATTGAAATAGGTGAAGAACCAAATAATTTAGATGAAGGATTTCTAGATGCGTAGCTCTTTGATGTGTGTTTCGCAGATGACCATTTTGATGATATCATTCATTTTTTAACTACGGTTATAGCTCTGGAAGAATATTCCACTCAACAAAAGAAGGAATTAGTAGTCGTCTTTGCAGATTTTTCAGTGATTTTGGGTCACTTATACATGATGGGAACAGATGAAGTATTGCAAAGATATGTTCCAGAATTTGATCACGCTAGCTCGCTGAAGCACATGGAGGAGTGACAGGAGGACATTACGTAGGAAAAGTGATTCCGCAGAATATTTTGCGTGCAGGATTATGGTGGTCAACATTATGTAAGGATTCCAAGGCATACTGAGAGGTGTGTGATGCTTGTCAAAGGATGGGAAAGAATTCGCGAAGAGATGAAATGCCTTTAAATCCTCAAGTTTCATTGTAGGTATTTGATAAGTGGGCTATTGATTTCATAGGCGCAATACAACCACTAGGGAAAAGAATAGGCACGTGGTATACCATTACTACAACTGAATATTTCACTAGATTGGTGGAAGCACAACTGATGAAGGATTGTACAACTTCCACCACTATGAAGTTTTTATTTTAATATGTCTTAACATAGTTTGGACACCGTAGGATATTGATGAGTGATACGGGTACACATTTCTTGAATGAAACGATCAGTGCGATGCTTGAAGAATTCCAGGTATACCACCAAAAGAGCATGCCCTATCACCCATAGGTGAATGGAACAATGGAAGCGTTTAATAAAATCTTAGAGAATGCATTGACAAAGGTTTGCAGCACGTAGAGGAATGAATGGGATATGTGCATACCAGCATTTCTATGGGCATATAAGATGACCTACAAGAAATTGATAGTCGAAACACTGTTATGGTTGGTCTATGGGATTGAAGTAGTGATGCCTATGGAATATATTGTGCCAAGTCTATGTATTGTGGCTTTGACATAAATGGTGGGTCATAGGACCTTGGAGGAAAGAATCTTGTAGTTGATGGAGTTTGAAGAGGAACACTTTCTTACATGATTTCACTAGCAAGTGCAAAAGGAACGAGAAAAAGCATGGCATAATATGCATATTAAGTTGCACACTTTCGAGGTGGATGGTTTAGTGCTACTATATGACAGTAAGTTTGAAAAACTTCCACAGAGATTTCAAATGCACTGGTTGGGGCCATATGCTATTAAGGAGATCACAGATGGTGGAGTAGTTCAACTCATGAAGCTGAATGGGGATCCATTCCCTAGAAGAGTGAATGAAAGCAGATTGAAGTTGTATACAGGGGATCCTTCCCCTACGTAATGACTACATGGTAGCAAAACAATCTTAGTAACCGAGGAACCTGGAAGGGATTGTGGTACTATAAACTACACTATCAGAAGAGGATAACAATATAGTAAGGAGGTTTTGTGATGGAGACAAGATGTGTGACAGATAAAGCTGCACTGGATAAACTGCACCATAGGGGAGGTACCAGATAAACAGGTCCAAAGTAACCCTTGGAGTCACTATTCACGATGTGATGGAAAAAATCCCATTAAAAGGAGCGGGTAGGTGCCATTTATGGTGAAAATATTTGGAGATTTGCCGCCAAAAATGCATTTATGATCAGAAATTGGAGGGAACGGTTGGATTCAAATTTAGAAACTCCTATAAATATGGCATGATGGCTTGGGCATAAACACTTTTCATTTTGAGAATTGTCTGTGAGCCTTATTGTTTTAAGCTTATGAAGCACGAAGACTGGGAAGAACTCTTATCACAACTGTCATTCGAAAACCTTCCTGTAGCAGCCCGTGAAATTTTCTTTGACCGAATGACTGCAAAAAATATAGCAGAGGCTATTAGCTTTGAAGCTGTTGTCTTTGATGTGGCTGCCCCTGAAATAAATAGCATATAAGCTACACCATCTATACCTATGATGCCAAGGTCACCGAGGCTGAAGCAATAAGCTACTAAGGAGAAGCAGAAGAAACCTATATCGGTGAGGCATTCATCAAGGAAGAACTTGGAGGTTTGGAAGAAGTAGAAGAAGGAGAAATAGCTGGAGAAAATCATGGACTTCGAGAAAGAAGAACCCCACGGTGGAGTTGAGTTAGATGTTGAGTAGGGTGAGCCTATCATACAGCTTCCGGAGTATATCCCTCTATGATAAGGGGAATAAAAAGTCACCAAACACACAAACTTAGGAAAATTTATGGTCTCTACGCTACTATTACCCAAACAGGTTGTTTTTTAAGGCACGGTCTTAGTCTGCATCCTGGCGTTGAAGATGGAGGATTTGGATCTTGATGACCTTGAGAATTTCCCTCACTTAGCTACTAACAAGTACATGAAGAAGACTATTATGAAGAAATTCGAGTTACATGGCTGGAACCCATAAAATGGGCCAGAGGCATCAAGTAGGATGCACATGCTCTACATACTACACTTCCACCGGTCAATTATCAACACTATGTGTGTGCGCCATCTTCTCGTGCTGGTGGGTGATGGGTGCTTCTGGCTCGGTGAATGCATCCCTATCACTGATATGCTAATCCATAGGATTACGAAGTTGCCCTATAAAGGGGTGGACCCTTTCAAGGAGTTTGGAGGAAAAAGCAGAGAAAAGACACTGGCAGATAGGATAAAGTTGAGTTTGGATTGACTAAAAAGTCTCACAGATATTTTATCCGCTCCATTCGAGAATAGGCGGTGCAATTTGTTGCCCAAATTCTAGCAAGGAAGATTATGAGGAAATGTCGCATGGACAAAGTTCTGACGTCAATAGTGTCATTGGCTACTTAGTGCGCAAAGGGGGTAGAGTACAACTAGGTGTAATATTTATGTAAGGAATTCCTCATGAACTATTGTGAAGCACATGAAGACAACAAGTCATTTCACTATTCCTATCTCCTATTGCTAATTTTGCTAGTAGCATGGTGCCTGTTAAAGGATAGTCAATTTCCTCCGCATGAAGAAGATTTACCAGAGGTAGCGATGTTCACTTCGCTATGGGAAAAAAAGGATCTGAAGAGGATCAAGGAATCCAATATTTTTTGGATATTGGTTGAATTGGACCTCCACACAATAATCAGTCAGTGGCCAAGGTTGTCTCCAACCTTGTTCTAGTAGATGAGGGCCTTTGTAGTGTTTAAGAATGACTTCCATAATGTATTAGTTAGGGCACGACGGGAGCCTAAGAACATATGGAGCAAGTTTCCATACGTAGTTTTAAAGATATACCTGTAAGAAATTGTGGGAATTTGGCCAGCAGAGAGGCAAAAACCCATGAATGTTGGTGCTGGTACCAGTCAGGGTGGAGAAAGATTTGTTGTGCAGATGACAACTGGACAGAAGCGAAAAGAGGCAACATAGAAAGAGGCACAAGCATTGGCCGAGCAGAGAAAGAAGGAATTTGTTGCTAAGGTAGCTGCCAAAAAAGAACGCGCTACGAAAGAGCATGCTGAGATAGAGGACATTGACACAAAGGAAGTCCAAGAATCAACATCCCAACATACTAATGAGTAGGAGAAGCCAAAGTAGGAAGGAAACAGGGGACAGGAGTAGAGTACCTTCTTCACATTGAAGAATCAGTGTAAGAAGACAATTGTCAGGCTAAGGAAAAAGCATATATCATATAAACAAGTAGACATTAACCCAATCATCCTCATAGAAGGGGACCTCGAAAAAATTGCGGAAAATGTCAGAGACACCACAATAGAGTTGTGGCAGCAATTTAGAAAATAGTACATGCAGATGCTATGAAGCATCAAGAAGGATCTATGGGAGCTATATATCTAAATAGGCAAGATTCAAGTGAGCATGGAGAAAGCCAGCAGGGTGCAAGTGAGCCTGGCACAAGGGAGCAAGAAAGTGTTAGAGCTGGAATAGACTCTAGACCTCAAAGTCATCTCCTTACTAGAAGGATCAGTCTGCACCAAAACAAAGGAATACATTCAAGTGAACTTAATTGTGCTACCACTTCAGACTCTCCATGCGCTGCATTAGGTGGTCTCAAACGAGCTTAGAATGAGAGAGCAATGTGCACTTGTAGTAATCAAAGAATTTAAGTTAAACAATGGGCAAATGTTCACTGAGAAGGCTCAGGCTCTGAAAGAAAACGTAGAGCTGGAAGCACAAAGTCAGAGCTTGGAAACAACAATCACAGAGGCATGTGATTTAGTCCCAGAGTCAAATATTCCATAAGATGCCATAGCTACAACGAATATTAGGAAACTAGCTTTTTCATTCCGCAAATCAAAAGATCAGATAGTCAGAGTCACATTTGACTTCCAAATGAAGATAATAGAACTAGAGTTGAAGTTACAACCAACTACTTTGCCATAGGTTAGGGAGCAGTGCGATGTAGCCATTGAGGAGCATATGAATACTCTGGAAATCATATTTAGAGGATGTGACTTTCTTTTTAAACATGCCATGGAATTATGGGACACTTTGTAGGAGGACCCAAACCTGCAGAGGTTGAGAACAGAGATCAGAGAAGCTCAACAGAAATGTGATGAGATTAGGGCAACTGCATGCCCATTGATGCCAGTCCAATGCTTCACATGCCTATAGGAAGGGAAGATGATACAGACACAAGTATAGGAGTTACAAAAAAAGGAATTAGTGTTGAAGGCTAGGCTTCAACTGTGGATAGAAGAGGCTAGCCAAATTTCGCAGAACATTAAGGAGAAGTGGAAAGCTCTACAACAGACTCATAGGACTATGCAACTTGTGGTAGAGGGGTCAACTATAGAAAAGATGGTCGAAGAGGTGAAGAAGGCTACAATGCAAAGTACTACGAAGATGAATGCATTGAAGCAGTAGTTCAGTGAGCTCCACCACAAAGTCGAGAATCCAGCTGAGTGAATCGAGGGCGAGTCACCATATTTGTGTTGGGGGCTTATTGGGATAGGGTCCCTAAGGGAAATTTTGGGTTAGTTTATTCAATTTTCGAATAGAATTTTGTAAGGAATGTAAAGTCTCCGGGAAAGGAGGAAGTGGAGTGCGCAACTAAGTAGGAGTCAAAGGGGCTTTAGCCACTTGTAGGGGTAAGTGATAGGATAGTTTTTAGGCTCACCCATAAGCTGCAAGCCATGGTATTGTATTGTAGAAATTTTGAATAATTTAACACATATTCAATGGAGATTATCCTGATCATGTACTATTGCGGAAAACATACACAATACATAAGCTCCTCTA
>APFE031400334.1:1627-17773 GCA_000404065.3 Pinus taeda
GAAGAATTTTGAAAATTTTCCTTATTTTTGCAAATTTCACATGACCTTGGTTTTAAAAACAGAGTTTTTAAATCCAAGGTATAAATGAGCTGTAGCTGATGAAAAATATCAATGGAACATATTTACATACCTCCTTCTGGCTTGCTGGGACTATTAGACCTTTGACTCATGACCTTGCAGTGATTTTGACCGAAACCCTAGACCTAGACTTGGGATTTCAAGACAAAAATAAAACAAGTGTAACACAAGCTCATTCAAATGATATGACCTGATCCAGCAAAGCCGAGAAGGGAACAAAGACCAGCTCCTCCATCAATGTTATGGCATGCCTAACGAGATGTAAAACTGATACTGATGAGACACCTACCTATGCATATTGCAAAGAGCTTTTGATCACCAATGGAGGGCTCAAGACCGACACTAACAGCATCCATGAGTAAATTCCAAGTGGATGCGGCTGAAAATAGTGAGTGTGTACTTTCTTCCTTCTTCTCACAATAGGTTTCCCACCAGTCCTTGACATGGGGAGTGGTTTTGAGAAGTGTAAAAGTAATCCTTTCCCGGCTGGAAAATCATGAATAGAAAAATATCCTTCTAGCAAATTTAACCATTCATCTACGACATCCACATCTATTTGGCATTCAAATATAGGGATGCCAAAGTTAACTTGTACCTTAAAGGGCATGGCACTTCCAGAGTGGCTATTGGAAGACGATTCATCACCTTTAAGTAGCCACAAAAGGATCTGGGCAAAGTTGTCCATCATCACGTTCCTCAGTTTCTCAAAGGCTCCTTCGAGCAAGATTTTGAAAGGATCTCTTGCCCCCTCGTCTTTCTTCTCTTCTGCCATCAGAGGCCATTAGTATTTGTGAGCCTGGTCTTGCAAAGGTTCAACCAATTCAAGACCTAACTCCTTATATCCCAACCTTGTTGGGGACATGCAAAGAAAAATAGAGAAAGAGCAGACCGCTCTGATACCACTAATAAAAATTTAAACAGGAACAAAAAAAAATCACAGATATAACCATAAATACAGAGATGCAGCAAAAATAACACTTCATTTCATTAATATCAAATACTGAAATATGCTTACAAACATTATGGAAATAAACTAGCTCAAGTGATGGTAGTTTATCTATGAGAAGGGATGTGGCTACTACATGCCCCTGAACTGTGTTACAATGAGGCTTGAAGGCCTATTTATTATTGAGAAACAATGGAAAAACCTAAACATCAAAAAACCTAACCCTAGGAGATGAAGCATAAAAACTATGGGCCTCATTTGGATAAATTGTTACATCAACTTCCCAGGGTCATAACTTTGGCATACAATCTCCGTTTGAAGGGGATAATGCCTCATTAGAAATATCCAAGTGAAGACTATAAATTTCAAATGCAAACATGGTTATATAATTCTGATTGCCCATTTTTCCCAAAATATGTCGTTTAGGGCCTCAAAATGACTCCAGAAGTTCAGGACCCGAAAAACTTCCAAAAATAGTAAATTGTGCTATAATTAAGGAAACTGAAAAACTGAAAGAGATAGTGTTGGGGGTCAAAGTGGAATAGGTGGGTGGCCACTAATATCCACCTAGATTAGAATTATTCCTTAGATTTCTTTTAATTATTGATGCCTCTATTTTCTTCATATTCCCTCATTTTTCCTCTAATTTCCTTGGCATCCAAATTTGTGTCTCTTCACCTTCCGTTTCTCCTTTTTTTCTTTTATATTCATAATTAAATGCTAACTATTTCTTCTTTTCCTTTTCCAATTATTTTTCCATTTTACATAGATATAAATACATAAAAAGTGATGCACACTATAGTGTTTTCCCAACATTCATCTTGGAATACGTGTCATGTGACCTTGGTCTTATTTTGCCTTTAATATCCTTTATTAGATGAAACTTTAACTTGGGGTTGTTACAAACCACTCCTCTTAGGTGAACATCGTGCTTGATATTCTGTGACAACTATAACTAGAAAACCAATGAAAACAAAACATGCTGCTTGTGGAGCCTTATAACACAATTCATTGCAATATTTACAACCATATATATATATATGCATGCACCAAAAAATAATTTACTTGAACCAACAAATAATGAAGGATACAAAGTCTGCATATGATCAACCATCTCCCATGTAGCTTCATTAGGCCCAAAGTGTTTCCACTACACTTTAACTTGCTCTATTTCTCAGTTCCGAAGCATGAGTTGTTTCCACTGCAATATGCACCTAAGTTCTGGCTAGAATTCTCCCTCTGGTTCCACCTACAATACAAACTAATCAATCACATGATCAACGTATTGCACATATCTCTTAAGTAGTGAAATGTGGAAAACATCATGGAATTTCACTGTTGGTGATAGTGCAAGTATGTAGGCAACTAGTCCAATACTCTCAAGGATTTGAAAAGGCCCATAATAATGAGGTGCCAACATGGAACATGATCCAATCCTCATGGAAATCCTCTTGGGCTTGACATGAAAGTACACATGCTCCCCAAACCAAAACTCCTTAATTCCCTTGTTATGATCTGCATATCTTTTCTACCTATCATGTGCTTCCTTTGTTCATCTTAATAACTTGCATATCATATTCCATCTCATCCAACATATATGGTCTGATCAACACCTTATTTACTAGATCAATCCAGTTGATGTGTGTATTACAACTCCACCAGAAAAGAGCCTCAAATAGACTTATCTTCAAGGACTCTTAATACACATTATTATATGCAAACTCCACTAGCGGAAGACAATCCTCCCACTTCCTATGTTAATGCATGACATACATCCTCGACGTACCCTCATGTATCATGTTAAGCCTCTCTTCTTGTTCATCTGTCTATGGATGATAAGCTGTACCGAAAGCTAACTTTGTCCCCAATCCTACAAACAATCCCTTCAAAAAATTGGAAGTGAACTTTGTATCTTTGTGTGATATGATCTTCTTGGGAACACCATCCAACCTCACGATCTCCCTGATGAATATCTGAGCTACCTGACTAGCTAAATTAATAGAATTAATGGCAATGAAGTGAGCTACCTTCCTTAACCTATTAACCACAATATGATGGAATCATGTTGTCTGGATTTCCTTGGAAATGACTTCCCATTTCCACTCTACGATCATAATAGGTTGTAATAAACCAGTTGGATGCTTAATCTTAGCCTTCCCCTTCTAATAGTCCAAAAATCTAGCAACAAACTCAGCAACTTCTTTCTTTAGATTTGGAAAATGATAGAATTTATTAACAATTGTCAAAGGATTTTGGTATCCTGGGTGACTAGAATACATCTTGACATGAAACTCCTTGAAGATAATATGCTTGAGCTCACTGTTATCTTTCACATAAATCATGTTCCTAAATATTACCAAGCCATAGAATACCATGAGGTGCTACTCTTCAACCCTATCAGCTTCACCCTGTTGCTGCAACCTTTGCTTCAATTGCTCATACTTGTCATCATGTTTCCCTTCCTACAATATCTTCTCTTGTAAATCTGTCCCATAAGAGCTCAAAGTTGAAATATTATTCACATAAACTCATCTACTAAGAGCATATTTAACCATGTTCTCCTTGCCCTTAATGTTATTGATCTCAAAGTCAAACTCACTGAGGGTAAATAACCATCTAGATTTCCTAGTATTTATATTCGGTTGGTCAAACAAGTAACTCAATCCACTATGATCACTCATCAAAATAAACCTTTTGCCAAGAAGATAATGCCTCCACATCTTCAAGGCATGCATGATAGCTGTCAACTCAAGATCATGAGTCACATAGTTCTTTTCATGTTCATTCAACCTCCTTGACTCATAGCATACCACCTTCCCTTCCTACATTAGGACTCCTCCAAGTCCCTTCTTGCAAACATATGTACATACCACAAAATCCTTATTAAGATCTGTGATCTTCAAGAATTTGTAAGAAAATGCTTCAACTGCTTAAAACCAGCTACAGACTCCTTATTCCATTCAAATTTCTTTCCTTTCCTCTGCAAATATGTAATAGGATAGACAATCCTTGAGAAGTTATTGATGAACCTCTTATAATGAATTGCTAGTCCCGTGAACCATCTAACCTCATCCACATTCTTAGGAGTTGGCCACTCCATAATAGCTCTAATATTTTTTGGGTCCACTGTTATACCTTCCTTAGAAACAACATGCCCCAAGTAATGAACTTTGGTCTTAAAGAAATTTCACTTGCTAAACTTGGCATACAACTGATGTTCTCTCAACAATCTCAATAATACTACTATGGGTTGTGCATTCTCTTTATCATTCTTAGAGAATATCAATATATCATCAGTGAAGACAATAAAAAATGTGTCCTAGTAAGGGCACAACACATTGTTCATCAAGCACATGAAAGTAGTTGGATCATTAGTAAAACCAAAAGGGACCACCATAAATTCATAATTCCCATACCTGGTATAAAATGTGGTTTTGTATATATATTCTTCTTTTATGTGTACCTGATGTTATCCTAATTTTAGATCAATCTTCGAGAACACTACTGCTCACCTCAAGTGATAAAACAAGTCATCAATCTACGACAATGGATACCTATTCTTGATGGTCACCTTGTTCAATTGTATATGATCAATGATCAACTTGAGAGTACCATCATTCTTCTTCACAAACAACAATGGTGCACCCTGTTATCACTCAGGTTGTTCCCTTTGACTCCTAAGGGAATACGGCCGAGGTAACCACAAACCAAGCTTTGGACTGCAGGTCCTAGCCTACCTGCAACTAGAGAGGGCTCTCTCTTTAGGATTTATCTTTGTTTAAGGGATGATTTTAGGCTAGATATGATGCACATGGGTTTTGATTTTGATTGATGGGATGGTTGATCTGTTCAAGCAAAGTTGGCATGCAAAGTGTAAAAATTTTAAACCAATGGGCATGGAGTCAATGAATGTGAACTGAAGGGTTTGTTTTGTTTGGTAGAAGAGGGGAATATGGAGCAGGATAGCTACACATGGCGCAATTATTTATGCTGGAACAAGGATGAAATGGAGGTCAGGGGATGAGAGGCAATTAAGAATTCTCTCATTCGGCCAAAGAGGGAAAATGGATGAAGGCTGAATAGGGCGATGAAGAATTCCTAGAAAACATTCATATAATGAAGGAAATAGCTTAAACATGTGCAATTAAGAATGCATATTCATCACTAATTTAGAGGAAAAGATAGAAAAGTTACAAGAATTGAGCACAGAGGGCATGAAAACCAGTTCTGATCTATTCTTTTTTCCTGCAACTTAGATTATGATATTATAGATGATACAACTACATATAAACTGATAAAGAGAGGGAGGAAAGACTTATTGAACTGTGAGCAAGCACGAGAATTCCGTATCAAGTTCTTCAGCCATTAAAAGCACAACCAGCTAGTTCAAATGCAAACATTCCAGCGATCTTTGATTACAGAAGTTCTTAATATTTATAGGACAAATCTCAAATGAGAGATCAACCAAACAACCCACCAACCCTGATCATATTGTTCAGGGTTGTATTTATAGCCAAAATATCTACAAAAAAGATATGCTAGAAGATCTGAGGAAATAAATGCAGTTAGCCTAACTTCTCTTGCAAGTAATGTAAAAAGATCTATCTAATGTTGCGCTGGGGGCAGCTGCTTCAAAAAATGAGGCTATCTTTCTTTTTCTGTTATGCGCTAGCCATTCATCATAACTGCGCATTGGTCTCTATTCCACTGCTCTTGAGTGGCTTTAATGTGCATTCACTGTGATCTGAGAGCCTTAAGTGGCTTCACCGCTTTCTTATTGTCGATCTGATACTCTTTACCACTTCACTGATACACTTTGCCGCTTCACTGATACTCTTTAATTGAATTTGGGCTTCCTCTTTCCTCTGATATGCTAATAACTGTCAAATCGCCCCTTTTATGTCCTTTCGAGGCAAAAATAACTGCTGAAAAATGAGGCTTTCCATTTTGGCCTATTTTTCTTAGCGATGTGTGATTAGCGCTAAGCGCGATTCGCTAATCGCGCATCAAAAACTGCCTCAGATTTTGATTCCGGGCCTCCTAAGCATCAATTTCACCTTTGCGCACTTCTCTTTCGGTGGATGACGTCAGTGGTATGGTGGATGATGTCAGCATGATGTCAGCAGTGAGACCCAGTACGGCGGGTGATGTGGCAGGGTGACGTGGTGCTTACATCACGCAAGGGGGAAGCGGTGCGGTGACGTGGTGCTTATGTCATGCAAGGGGGAAGCAGTATCCAGTTTTAGGCGCACTGCTTTTGGGCATAGGTGGTTTCGGAGGAGGGGGCTCCGCCACAGCTGGGAGGGCGACGCGTGGCGGGAGTACGACGGGAAAACCGCCCATCTCCCGGACGCTAACCCTTGGCACATTGGGGCAGGAAAAGACCCGCCCACCATAGATCTCATGGCGCTGGAAATCGGATGGCCAGCAGGACAGGTAAGATGGCGGAAGGTTTAGGGACGGGGCCCGTGCACCGTTTTATTGATTATTTAATTCGCCGAGGGGGAGGGGGAACTTTAGAAAAGTGGGTTTTTACGAAGGGAAAATGGGAAAACATGAGATCGGAGGGAGGTTTTTATGCCATGGAAGGAGTCCAAAGGCATTGAAAGACGGATTTTGAAGACAAAGGAGGGTTCTTACTAAATTTCAGGCAAACTTAGTAATTCTCAAGGGATACTTTATGGTTATTTTTCAACCACGAGGAGGGGATAAGTATATAGGGGATTTATTTAACATAGTTTTAGTAGGGGAAGGGGAGATAGATAGGGAGTTACATAATAAAATTAGTAATTAATATGGCTTGGTGAAATGGAAATGTAAGGGAAATGAGGGATTGTGTAAAGATTAATTTTACACAAGAAATGTGGCTTCTTTTCACTTCGTCCACTCAGATGTCAACTTGGTTTTTTGACAAGGATGGAGTGAAGACAGGACTGGTTGGGCAGATCTCAAGGTCCTCAAGGGGATGTTAGTAAATGCTTTGGGAAATAAGAAGAAGGGGGAGTTAGTCATGCATCCTTGTTGTACCACCAAACAACTTCCATGGTGCCAATGCCATAAGTGATATGATTCCTTCTTAACAAGACCACAAGTGCTTATCAATCTACTTTTCTGCAACCTCAAACTACCTACCCAACCTAATACACTTAACATTTTTTCTTCCTTTGGTTTGGGTGCACTTGAATTAGCAAACCCAACTTTACAAATTTTTTCTTTTCTACTGTCCTCCTATCTACATCTATACTTATTTCATCGAGCGGCTCAGGTTAGGCTGTTGAGCACCCTTATTCTCTACCTATCTAAGAATCTGCCAAGATTAAGCTGTTTGGACAGATAATGATTCTCTATATTCTACAGCAGGAAATTGAAACCTAGGGAGACCAAGATTAAGCTGTTTGGACCTCCCTTTAACTGAAAATTCTTCAAAAATGGAATAACTCATCAAAATTCGAATGCAGCAGAGGCACTTAGACTAGCACACTCTCATGGACACTTCTTTGGCCTTAGTAGCAAATATGGAACAATGCAACCTGCGGAGTATGACATATTTGGCATGCAAAAATGTCAATCATGAAAGATGAATGCCTTCTATGAGCAGGAGGCTAATACACCCAACTACAACACACTTGGCCTTATGTATCCTTTATCAAGCATCTTCTTAAGTAGCAACTTCAATTCTACCAACTCTGGAGTGCTCATCTTGTAAGGTATCGTTGATGTTGGTGTTGCTCCCAGTACTATATTAATAAAGAAATCGACTTCCCTATGAGGTGATAGCTTTGAAACCTCTATAGGAAACACATTTTGAAATTGTTGCAAAACAATATACCTCTTCAAGACTTCCTCATCCTCCACATCCTTCCCTTTGTCACTGGAAATATGCACTATAAACAATACACACCCCTTCCTACTACTACACTTAGCTTGCATAGTTGTAACCAATCTCAATGATGTAGTCTACTTCTTTCATCATCATTTAGGTACTCAATAACCTTCTCATAACAATCTACATTGGTCCTGTGAGTAAACAACCAGTCCATAACCAAAAGCATACTATATGAACCCAAAGGAAGCACATTTAGATGTGTTGATGTAGGCATACCATTAAGCTCAAATGCACAAGCCGTCAACTAATGATGAACTCTTTTCTTGGTACCTATGTCAACTGCAACAAAAAATATTTTGAATGCACTTCGTTATTCAAGCCATACTTATCCACTAGGTTAGGGACAACATAACTATAATTAGATCTAGGATTAATCAAAATGGAAACAACTCAATCATAGAGCTTACCTTCCATCTCAATAATGGATGTTTGATGATTTTACTACCTATTATCAAGTGCTATAGAGATCCGAGGAATGATATGAACAATATCCCAAACTATCTACGCTTATTGGAAACTGTAGATATAAGGCTTTCCACCGTGATACAATGTAAAACACTTCTTACGATGATCTTTCACACAAATCCAACAACAAAACAATTATATTCCACTATCTTTATTATGCTACTCTCCAAGATGAGATCCATGTCCCTTCTCAGTTGGACTAAAATTCTTGTAAGGAGACACATTTTCTTTCTCACCTACATTTGGAGGCCTTCCCTGATTTTAAGGCCATTTTACTTTAGTCTTATCATTACCTTTCCAATCCCACTTGGGCTTAGACTTACATGTTGAGTGCTATTAACAATGCTTCAACTTCCTACTGAATTCCTCTAATGATTGATATTCTTCATACTCAGTATCATCCTTGAATGCTAATCGAAATCCACTCATAAACCTTTGAACCTGTGCCTTCTCATCCTTTAGGTAAGGCACATACCTCAACAACTCCAAAAATTTGGTTGTGTACTTTTCATTTGTCATAAAACCCATCTTTAGCTCATAAAACTCCTTATACCTTCCATCATAATATATCTCAGACAAGTAATTCTTTCTGAAGATTCTTTTAAACTCATACCAACTCAAGGCTTCTGCCTTTATGCCATTGACATGCTTCACATCTTCCCTCCAGATATCTGATTTCCCTTTGAGACTAGAAATAGTTATCTTGGATTTCATATTATTTGTATTATCATGAAATTCAAAAAACGTCTTCATCCCAAGTAACCATGCTTCTACATTTTTTGGTGTCTTCATATCTTCATCAAATGTAGGAGGCTTGGCTTTCCTGAACTCATCTATAAAGTAATGCTTCTCACTACTCCTATAAGGATTGTGGCGGTGATGAAAATGATGTCTCTATGAACCAGAACTATAATAGAATCCAAAAGAACTACCTCTCATGTCAGGTGTATCCAACCATCTCCCACCCCTGACTGTGTCATCCCTTTCCAACTTGTTTCTTGATCGACACCTGCTACCATACACCCCATTAGTCCTTTCCTTTTATCCACGATCGATCAGTGGTTATCCTTGTCTCTACGAATCTAACAATCTATGAAGTGTCACTACATTAACCTCAAATTACTTTTCTTGGGATTTGGAAAGCCTTTCATGTGACTCAATTATCATGTGATTATCTTCCTTGCAACTTCTGATTTTTTCCTTCAAACTTCTCAGTGTGTCTACTATATCAAGAGAGTACTCATCTCCTTGTTGCCATTTGATCTATAACAAGAGTCACATGAGATGTAATCCACCATTTTCCTTGTCATCTCTGATCTTCCTCTTCCTGCAAATATACCATGTTATGTAAACCAAATATAGACATAATCAAAATCATACCTTAGTGAAATTCATGGGATATTGTCTCGTCTACACAAATCAATCCATATTAGCATGATATACATGTATATATATAATGACACCAACATATCAACCTATGAGCATGATGCATAATAACTAAAAATGTAACACCAACTATATGCATGACAACCATAGCCACTGCAATGCATGCATGCATAACAATCACATCTAGCCCATTTAGTCTAAGTGTTTGAACCTGGAAGCTTTGATACCAACCTATAACCACCCATCCGAACATTTACCTTCTTTTACAAGCTCCTAGGGTAAATGTGAGGCCAAGTGCTACTATGAAATGACACGACCTCCAAGTTCTAGGTATGGAAGTGGGGCCTACAATCCAAAAACTTATTCATACCCCTCAGGAGAACTAGATCACCCAGAAGTCTTTCCGTAACCTATGATGACTAGATCCTGAGCTGGAACTTGTTGAAGAATCAAGGGCAATGAGGTGTAGTGTGATTCTTCTTGACTTGATAGCAATTTGTCGAGTATTTTTACAATAATTCTTGTTAACTTAATCTTCTTCTTATTATTATTAATGCATGTGTGTGTACTTCATTAAACTGCTACCAAAAACATAAGAACAAGAACACAAGATGTTGGCTCCTTGCCAGGTCCAAAAACTATCTTCTCTTGAGAGGAAAACCCTTCGGTAAATTTCTCTTATAGAAGCTTATTATTGATCAATGCCAAACCTTAGACCCCTGAATAGAATATTCTTCAAGCAAAAGTCAAGTCCTTCCTCCTTCTTGCACTTTGTTTCCCAACACTTCATCCTCCTTCTTTTGGCACTTCTTTCTTCTTTCAAATGTTGGTATACCTTGTTACACTTTCTCTAGAAGAGATACATTTGATGAGACCCTTTCCTTGTGATGATCCCTTCCTTCTTCTTGACCAAATGAGCTCCTTCTTCAAAGTGTAGGTGCAGACTTGATATGACTGTCTTGCAGGCCTGAATTCTCTCATGTTTGGGAGGTTTTCTAGATGTAATGGGCTCTTTGCTCCTTTTCTTGAGTTCCCTTCTTCTTCACTTGAGTAGGACGCCTTATAGGCCTAGTTTACTAACCCAAATAGTGAGATATGTTAATCATGAGTTCTTGTTGTTATGACCATAGGCAGCCTTCCTTTTCCTCGCATGTGTGATTACAACATTCCCTAGAAACAATCCTCTTAGGCTTGGTTATGTATTCTTCTTCTTCGTTGCACTTGGAGACCCATTCTTCATCCTTCATTCCCCCTTTTCTTGTCTTCCTTTACTTCACTGATTTCAGAGATGAGTTATAAATTTATGAGGGAGTAGAAAACATCTATATATAGAGGACTATCCCTCCTTTAGGCTGACTTGAAGGCTGACTTTCTTATTGTAGGCCAACATGACCTCTTTGCTTCAGATGGCTTCTTTTTATGGTGCCACATGCATGGAGGAGACTTGAATTTTCTTGGAGGTGTCTTCTTTGACTCTAATACATAATTATACCTATAGTAACATGCCCTTACGGTATTCAACATAATTCTTTTGACTCTTTGACTCACCTATAACACTCTAATATGTGTTAGGCCTATTTCAATTAGCAAGAAATTCATTGACATATATTATAAAAATAATATTTCCTTTCTTGAATAAATACAAATATCAAAAGTACATTTATGAAGACTGAACCTAGCTACATTTCCTTCAACACTCCCTCTTAACTAGGGAGGTATTCATATAACATTACAAGTTGTTTGGCTAATTTTTAATCTTGAAGAATTCACATAAGAGAAATTAGATTGGAAATCCATCTATTATAGCATCATAGTAACCAACATTGTTTCCACAGCAAGACCTTGACTCACAACTCTATCTCTCAATAGATCATAGCACAATTTTGGTGATACCAATGACTTATAGACACCTTAGTCATTGCCTCTCAAGGTAGATACCCACTCGATTGTTCACTTAGTATAACCTTCTAGGAATATTCTTATCTTGGGTTCCCAACCCTCAAAGAATATTGGTCCTCTTGCCTACTCTTGTCTTGTATGCCCTACACATCCTAAAAGAGTATCAGATGCTAGATGATTACCCAATCCTCCCATTCTTCCTTCCTAAGTGAATACAATAATGTTGTGTCTATATATTCCTCTCAATTGAGGAATACATGCCCAAGTATCCTCTGACTAGGTACTTGTCCAAGTTCCATTGTAATTTGGAACGTCTTATAACTCCCTCTTAGCTATAGACTTGTCCATTCATCAAAAACTTCTTCTTTGTGGGTCCTCAAACTACTTGATCTCCCTCTTTCCTTTGATGTCACGAAGTCTATTTTCAAACTTATTCTTGGTAGGGCACCATCCATCGATCACTTTCCTTCCTGGTTTTTCATGTCATTGCTTCCTTTGTGGAAAGTGACCTTCTTGAAATATATCAAGTTCTCTTGTCATTTGGCTACTCCTTTGTCATCTTGTCTATGCTTCAGGCTACTCTTCACATGGATTCTTCATTGTACTTTCTTTCCCCCATGCTTTGATCTTGTAGCCCTTCATGACTTCATCCTAATATTGCTTCAATATTAAATGGTGCTTTTTCTCGATGACTTCTTCATCATGACATCTTTGTAGAGTACTCATGTAGAAGGAGCTCCTGATATTCTACATGATTCTTCTACATTTATAAGATGTTTCTAGCCATGTAATTTTATTCTATTCCTACATGCTCCTATACTACTCAAAACTTTGAAATAAAACTGTAAGTAAAGAAGTGGACTTAGTCATAGTAGAGATAGGGAGGATATTCCTTCTTTTGATTCCTTTCTTCTTCTTTCACCTCCTGAGTCATGTGAGCTTTTTCCATTTTTATTTTTTTGTTATTGTCCTTCTTAAGTTTTGGAAAATTTATTTTGTAGTGTCCATATTCTTGGCATCCAAAGCATTGGATTTTGGACATATCTTTATTGTTTCTTTTTCGTGGACCAAATTTGCCAAATTTTTCCTTTCTCTTGGTCATGGTAGAAAATTCTTGCTCCTTTTATCCCACATCTTCCTTTCCTTTAAGTCTTGTTTCCTCTATCTTTCATAGAGACCACATTTCACTTAGTGGGGTGGCTTCCTTACTTGCATATATGCTTGATGTGAAGTTGCCCCAATCCTTAGGTAGAGCATTGAGTACTATAATTGTCATTTCTCTGTCAGACATGACTTCCCCTAGCTCTTGAATTTGATCCATCATCTCAAATATATTCATGAAGTATGGAGTTATTCCTTCCTTTGATATCTTCATCTTATACAACTAATTTTGAAGGGATATCACTTCTCTAGTTGTGCTTACTAAGAATAGCTCTATTAGTTTGTCATAGATTTATTTTGATGTTTAAAGTTTGGAGACATAAGGAATGAGAGAGTATTTGATGGATACTATTAGAATCCTTTGAGCTCTTATCTCATCCTTATTATACTTGGCTAAGGCTTGAGTTTGTCCCTTAGCAGGAATAGTGATATTCCCTTTGATGTGTTCTAGAAGTTCATTCTCCTTGAGAAGTAAATCAATCCTCTTCTTCCATGCAAGAAAGTTATTGGTACCTACCAATTTATTGCTTTCTTTGCAAAAATGCATTGATTTATATTCAAAAGGGGACATATACTTACTTTATATATCTTTGAGATGTAGTGGACTTCCTTTCTCCTTGAAGACTTGATGGCTTTCCTTTCTTAAATCTTCATGACTTGTAGCTTGATGTAGGCTCTTCTTTGATTTTCTCTTCTTGTAGGTGCCTTTATCTAAGGATATTCTTCTTGCTTTGTAGTCTTCCTTAATGAATGATGGATGGTATACCTTCTTGTCCTTGAAGTGATTCCAACTTCTTGGATTGATGTTTCAAATTTTGTAGATTTCCTTCCTTGATGAGTGTTCTTGAGATGCCCTTTCCTTGATCTGTCACCTTAGCTCCGATACCATGTTGAAGAATCAAGGGCAATTAGGTGTAGTGTGATTCTTCTTGACTTGATAAAAATTTGTGGAGTCTTTTTAAAATATGTCTTGTTGGCTTAATACACTTCTTCTTATTATTAATGCATGTGTGTGTACTTCATCAAACTTCTACCAAAAACATAAGAACAAGAACACAAGATGTTATCTCTCTGCGAGGGCCAAAACCTCTCTTCTCTTGAGAGGAAACCCCTTCGGTAAATTTCCCTTGTTGAAGCTTTTTATTGATTAATGCCAAACCCGAGACCCCTGACTAGAATATCCTCCAAGAACAAGTCAAGTCCTTCGTCCTTCCTGCACTTCATCCTCCTTCTTTCAACACTTCTTTCTTCTTTCAAATGTTGATAGACCTTGTTACACTTTCTCTAGAAGAGATACCTTTTATGAGACCCTTTGCTTGTGATGATCCCTTCCTTCTTCTTGATCAAATGAGCTCCTTCTTCAAAGTGTGGGAGCAGACTCGATATGACTATCTTGTAGCCCTAAATTCTTGCACATGTGGGAGGTTTACAAGATGTCATGGGCTCTTTTCTCCTTCACTTGAGTGCCCTTCTTCTTCGCTTGATTAGGAGTCCTTATAGGCCTAGTTTACTAGCCAAAATAGTGAGATATATTAACTGTGAGTTTCTATTGTTATGACCACAGACATACTTCTTTTTCCTCACAAGTGTGATTACAACTTGCCCTAGAAAAAAATCCTCTTAGACTCAGTTGTGACACCCTTCTTCTTCGCTACACTTGGAGACCCCTTCTTCGTCCTTTGTTCACCCTTTTCTCGGCTTCCTTTACTTCGTTGATTTCAGATATGAGTTATAATGTTATGAGGTAGTGGACAACCTCTATTTATAAAGAATTTTCCCTCCTTTAGGCCAACTTGATGATTGTAGGCCTACTTGACTTCTTTGCTTCATATGGCTTCTTTTTATGGTGCCATAGGCTTGGAGGAGACTTGAACTTTCTTGAAGGTGTCTTCTTTGACTCTAATACATAAGTATACCTATAGTAATATGCCCTTAAGGTTTTCAACATAATTCTTTTGACTCTTTGACTCACCTATAGCACTCTAATATGTGTTATACCTATTTCAATGAGCAAGAACCTCATTAACATATATTATAAAAGCAATATTTCTTTTCTTGAATAAATAAAAATATCAAAAGTACATTTATGAAGACCAAACAGTTACATTTCCTTCAACAAAACTACCTTTTCACAAGCCTAACCCCCAACTGCATGCAAAACAAGGAAATACTACGGATATAAGGCCCCAACCATATGCAGAAGCCTACTTCCATGTATTAATGACCTAAATCCTCTAGTTTTGTGCGTTTGGTTCCGAGATTTGATCCACCTTACCATCCTATCCTCTATACCAGTCCCTAGAACTACCTGTAACTTTCTAGAATCATGATTAAGGTGATAAAAATTCCAAACATTAAAATTTTAAGCAAGAACTTGACCTAGGCTACCCAGAACATGATAGACATTTCGTCAAACATATGGTAAACATGTAAGCTACAAGTCATGAATGCATATCTGATCATAAATCTCTAAGCTTCATCTCAGGATCACCAAGAAGGTCTAATACCCTTTCAAGTAGCTGCAACAACACTTGTTAGCTCATGTATTCATCAACCATTCAAATACTTATCAAATCATGAACAAGAGCCATAACTATAGCACATCATATAATGATGTTTTTAACCAGAATATTAAACATGACAAATCATCCATAGAATCCACATAATATCAAGTACAAGTGCTCATAGATCACAATAGGAAAATAGCTCTTATTAACTTGTACAAAAGCCAACCTATTCAAATACTTCCACATACCACCTAACCATAGATTGGGGTGAACCAAATATTTACTTCATTTAATCACCCCCCTTCCATATTCCAAGCATGAATGTAGGATCTCATGGGATAAACCAAGACATAAAAACTATAGAATATGGAAGTTAAACCACCTCCACCTTCAAGTTATTGTGATCCCACCTATACTAACCCTGAGATAAAAAAACCAAACAAAGCTTGGATTCCTTAGAATTTCTTTACCATACCATAAGGAATTTTACTGTCTCCACCCACCTATCGAGTGCTTCTCAGAGAAAACCATCTCCACTCCCAATTGTTGGGAATTTTCCTAAGACCACCTCACCGAGTTCCAAAACCTTTTGGTAATTCAACACTCAACTAAGAATGAATCCCATCACACCATGGCTATCAAGGAAATGTAAAAGCAAGGCTGAAACCACTATCAAACTAGAAAAAACCCATGCCAGTGACACCAAATTAAAAAAAAAAATGCATATGCTGTTGTGTGTGGAGCATGATTTTTCAGAGGTCTTTGTTTCAGCGGGATGTATACCCCAGGAAGTTTTGTACACCCCTCCACGCGGGGGG
>APFE031400334.1:20159-33826 GCA_000404065.3 Pinus taeda
AGGCAACCCCTCTCTTTGTATGAGGGTATTGTATTTGAGGCGGCGATATAGATGTGTATTCTGTGTGTGAGCGAGAAACAGAGAGGTGAGACTGTGAGAGAATACAGAGGATATTACAGCGGATTTGCTGTAGGTTGTGTCTCTTCATTTTGCTGGATAATAGAAAGGAAGGACTGGCTGTTCGAGGTGGACGTAGCCCAAACTGGGTGAACCACGTATATCTGTGTCTCTCTTGTTTTGTGCGTTTTCTGTGTTTATATTTCTGCAATATTTTATGTGTTCCATTGCTCAGTAATATATAATTTTCTAACATATGCCATGCATTCTAACCTCAACTAGGAAATCACACAAGAAACTTGTTACCTGTAAAATCCTCCTACTAAAGTTGTTAATCCAACCTTTTCCTTTCTTTATTTTTCTTTCCTTTTACTTCCTTTGCTTTCTTTTCTCCAAATCCAAGTGAATGCCAAAATTCTCCAAGAATACTCTAAGTGTGCAAGAGTGTTTAAGAGAAAGAATGAAAGGAGAGAGCCAAACTGAGTCGGCAAAAGTTGTGAACTGTTCCTTTGATGCCTCTATTTTCTTCATTTTCCTTAATTTTTCATGTTATTTCCTTAGTATGCAAATATGTGTCTCTTCACCTTCCTTTTCTCATTTTTCCCTTTATTTTAATAATTAAATGCCAACTATTTCCCCTTTGCCTTTGCCAATTCCTCTTCCAATTTCGATAGACATAAATAAATACAAATTGATAACCACAATAGTATTTTCACAACATTTAGCTTGGAATACATGTCCTATGACCTTGGTCTTATTTTTTCTTTAATATCCTTTATTACATGAACAACTACCTTTTTTACTTGTATTTTTGGCTTATCTCCTTAAAGATTTACCTAAATTTCAAGTGTAGAAACTCGTTGGATGAAAAATTAGTTTCTATATCCAACGAGTACCTATTATGCATACTTTTGAGAAGACCCACATCGATAAAAATTGAAGATAAATTAAAAAAATGTGTTCAACAAATTTTTAACTGTATCTTCATTTTTTCTCAATGTGAGTCTTCTTAGAAGTATGCATAATGTGTACTCTTTGGATGTGGAATTTAATTATGCATCCAACGAGTTTCTACACTTGAAATTTGAGTAAACCTATAAGGAAATATGCCAAAAATACAATTAATAAAAAGTAGTTTTTCTTCTCTTCCGTCTAAAATATTTACATGTACCTTTTTTTAAATTTAAATGATTTTGATTGGTTTACATATTATGACATGAAAATTTCATGGGAACTTTTAGGCTAAAATTTCCTCATATATATATATATATATATATATATATATATATATATATATATATATATATATGTTACACACACACATTATAGACAAGAGATATGAAAGATAAAATTTTGAATTACCTTTACTATTTATAATGATGTACATTTGTACATTTTCAATGACCGTTGGATTCATCTTCCAAGGTCTCTTGGACTCTAATGACTCTTCATTTTCCACACCCAAAACCCTTATCAAAGTAGGTGTCCAACATTCCCCCTTAATCTGAACGGGTATATATGAGTCCAGGAAGAGAGATGTAATAAAAAAAACAACATTGCATGACAACAAGAGGTTGAGTGTGCTCTCTGAGATGATGTTATAAGGTGGGAGAACTCGAGGTGTCAATGAATGGTAGTTTAGGGATGATCACCAACACTAGAAGGCTTAATGCAGTTCCTACAACTCTTCCAAATATGACAATATCATGAAGTATTTTGCTAGAAGAAGTGATTCCTGTTGTTTTGGAAAGGGAGACCATTGGGGTCTCAAACTAGAATGCTTAGTGTAGTTCCCAGAGCAGTTCCAAATTTGGAAAGAAGTTGTTAGTCTTATGTTACAGGAAGTGTCCCTAATTCTTTGAAGAGGGAGACCATCAACCTTGAAAAGAGATGTCTCAACCTACAAAAGAAAAAAAAGAGAACCTCAACCTGAAAAGGGAGGTGTCAACCTGTGGTGGTTTAAGGATGGCCACTAAAAAAAAGCATGCTCAAGGGCTTCTACGTCTCTGGCTTCAACTCTGAATCTAGGTATGGTTATCTTTGGTTCTGGGCTCAGGAAACATGTTTAGGTTGTGGCTTAGGCTCACTTGATCTCGATTTGAAGCTTGTAGATGACCATTAATTTCCCCTGTCATATACAAGGCGAGAAGATGAAGTAATCTCAACTATAAGACTTTTCAAAACTCGAGAAGAAATTCTATGATATGAGCAAAATATATTCTTGGTTGTTGAAATCCATTGCTAAGAAGAGATCCATCCAAGGTGAATCTTATTCTTGTAGGAGACTTGTTTTTGAAGCATTTGTTTGAATGATGAGTGTGTTTACCACAATTCTCACATGGATGAAGATAACAAAAATGATCTTTCACATGGAAAACATTGTCTCAATGTTGGCATTTGACAATCTTTGATTTTGGAGGAGGAGAAAGAACATGTGAAGATGAACCATTGTGAGGAAACCCAACAGTTTGAAAATGAATGGGCTTGGAATAGTATAGAGTATGAAGAGAACAATCCTTGTCATATCCAAGACTGGTTCTATTCCTATTGTTGACAAGCTCTTCCCAAGGTCTAATGATGTGCTTGGGAAGTGCAACATGAACTTCTGCATTTTTATGCCAATGTGCTCTTGCACTAACTTGATTAGTTTCTAGAAGCTGATGGGAGTTTGTATCAATCTCAAAGAGAGGATTGTTTAGAACAAAAACAAGTTCAGAATGTTAATTACGTTATTGTAGCTCCTATTGTTGTAGGTGAGTTTCAAGCTGCAACAAATCAAAATTTTCTTATGCATTTTTTAGACATATTTGAATGTCAGAAAGAGTGGTTTTTCTAATTTTGATTGTGCCATCAATAGTAGATAAGATTATAGTGCTTAATAAATCCAATAATCCATGAATTTTCATCATTATTCAAACAACTAAATATTCACTTATAACAATAGGCATCCACACAATAATGGAAGTTCTAAAAAGTAGGAAGACATAACTGACATGCAAAGAGAGAGGCCACAAAACTAGTGGCTAAAATTGGAGCAGGGAAGGAATACACCTACTGTGATAACATGTTTAACATACACATGATAAACAAGAGATATGAAGCATAAAACATTGAATTATCTTTACTATTCACAATGATTTACATTTATACATTTTCCATGACCACTGGATTCATCTTGCAAGGTCTCTTGGAATCTAATGAATCTTCATATTCCACACCCCAAACCCTTAACAGATTAGGTGACCGGCAATATAGAATATTGTATAGATGTTCAAGATAATGACCTCCTACATAAAAAACTATTTTATTCCATCCTCCATCATCCCATAATAAGTTTATTTGCAACTAAAAAATCTATGAGGCTCACATGAGCCATCATGTTGCCTCTCCTAGTAAAACCCTACTACATAATATGAAGGTACAACCTCCCCTAAAACATCACCTAATGCCTACCCTTGATGTGATGTTTCTACTAAGGTACCATGCAACGGTAGGGTACAAGTGAAGGTGCCTATTTTCGTATGTCTTGAAATAATGTGCTCTGCTATGAGAGGATTCTGGGTAGGGGGTTTAAACCTTCATCTAAATAGGTGAGCACCTAGTGTTGGGTTGCACCTAGCACTATCTCTATCTTGAGCATACCCAAAACCCACCACTTCGAATTGTCCCATGTCAAAGTAGTTGTTATGGAGTTCTAGCATACACACTATCCACACTTTCCGCAATAAATATAGAGGAACCATGATATTATTAGAAGGAGGTTTACCAAAAACCACAAACCACATATCCATTCTATTGTCTCAGAATCATTTGTTGGTGCAATAGCTCATACAAATGCATTTATTTTTTACTAGTATCTATTAGTTGTACTTTGGGTTAATGAGAAATGATGTAAAATCTCCTTTGGTAATTTTCAAGTCTCTAATTTGGTCTTTATTTAGACTAGCTTTATAGTATTCATACATCCTATCATTTTAATATGAAATATTAGTTAATAGGCCTTGTGGATTAGAAATGGATGATATGATGTAATTTATAGAACCTTATAGAGACAATTATGAGGGCTCTTTAGGATTTTAGAGATCATTCATGAGTGCCCTCGAAGTAGTCAAGGATGCATTGACTTTAGCTTTGGGATTTATTTGTTCTAGGTTGTGTTTGGTTGTTATGATTTGGGGTTTGGTGATGGTGAGTTTGGGTTCTCCTTATGCTCCACGGTGACAAAGTCTTCCACAATTCAATAAGGTGCTTGTGTTTTGGGCATAATTTAGGTTTTTTTTCTCCAATTTTAAACCAAATTAAAAAATAAAAAATCATTGGAATGCTTCATGGAATATGAAGGAGATCAAATCAATTGACTTGGTGCTTGATGAGATCCCAAGAACATGCCATGTGGTCCAAAATGAGGAAAACATGAACTATGCACATATTAAAATTAGGATGCACCAGGAACATATGCACATTGGTAGGAATGCATGTGTATTCTTAAAAATGCATGTGTTTTCCTATGCCATGCCTATCTGGTATCTTATTTGGTGTCTTGGTTGGAAGTTCAAAGCCTATCGAATTTGGATATCTAGGATCATATGCATATTCTTAGGGGTGCACACACACTCCTAATGTCCCCATTGCCACTTTTGCGTCCATCAATTTCATCTGAGCACCCCTTTTCCGAAAGGGATTTGGATCTCTCTGCTACCACTATTGGATGCATTGATATATCTTGAAAGACGGTCATGTTTTGGGCTGGAAAAACCTTCTAGCATATGAATTTAGAAGAAACTTAGCAGACCCTTTTGAAAATAAATTTTCCTTCAAATATACCTTTATGTGTTTTATATCTTAGCTCAAAGATCTTATATATATATATATATATATATATATATATATATAGATAATATATATAATTATAAATATATATATAAAATATATATATATATATATATATATATATATATATATATATATTATGAATGAAAACGGAGATTGGAATTCTTGGCCCTGGACTTATCTAATATACTAACACTCCAAGAAGAGGGGGGATGAGGACTATATACATGAAGCACATAATACATATCAAGAGTGTTCATGAATACCACTCTTTTCTAGATTGTTAGCATGAAGGAGCTTCTTGTGTGCCAAAATCTAGAAATATATGCTAGTTTTAGGGACCCCATTTAGATGCCAAGCATATTTCTAAGTGTTGGAGATGTAGGAAGCCCTTCTAGGAATAGAGGGTTTCATACCCTCTCTTCATAAAGTAAAGATGGAAAAGAAAATGTTGAAATTCATAGCCTTAGACTTGTCTCATATACTCACACTCTAAAAAGAGGGGGGATGGGACTATGTACATAAAGCACATAATACACATGAAGATTTTTCATGAATACCACTCTTTTCCAAATCCTTATGATGAAGGAGCTTCTTGTGCACCATCTAACAAAATATGGTAATTTCAGGTAACCCATTTGAATTCTAAGCACATTTCCAAGCGTTCGGGATGTGGGCAGACCCTTCTAGTAATATCTAGGTTTCATACACCCTCTTCGCAACATAACTAGTTGAACCCCAATAATAAAATTCCTCATCATCCAAATCATTTTGAGTACATCCTAAAACTTCTATGTTTAATATTTTTTTCCAAATCTCTTATGTTCTTCGTAACTTTATTTTTAATTTATTGCGTATTTTTAATTCGTTCTATATATCTTAACGTTTTCAAATATATTAATATTATAATGGTTTTATTGAGAAAATAATAATAAAGAACTTACATACAATTAAATAAAATAATAAACTTTAACTTATCACTATTTTTTTTACAAATTATTATAATATATGAATTATTTTAATTATATAATAATATTATTGATAAATTCACTTCACTAGTAAACATGTAGCAAGTTAAAAGATATTCCACTTTGAAATGTGACTTTTAAAATGTTTTCACTTAACTTGTATGAATAAAAATACTCTTTTAAGGTTATTTTAATATAGAAGAGATGTGTAGCAGTATAGGAGAGATGTGTAGGCGTTAAATGTTAGATATAAAAAATGGTGTGCCTTTTTTTTTCTGTATATTAATATGAGGGATTTTTATTAATATAAAAAAATATTCCATATATCTCTGGTAGTCTTTGAGGTCAGAAAGATGACATGAGTATAGTTAGCCACCTCAGAACTTTCAAAGCCATATCAATAATAAACTGACAACACCATTATGTCGGTGTAGACATAGGCACCATAAGCCACCTAAAGGCTTGCGAAAACATAAACTCAGTAATAGATTGACAACTTGGACCCAAACAAGACCAGCATAGAAACCATAGAGAGAGACTAGAGGATCAAAGTCCAACGACCAAGAAACTATAGTGAGACTATAAAGCTTTGGTGTTCCATGCATAAGCATTAGTTACAACCACTTGAGGCATGAGTGCTTGTATGAGATTAGAAGGAAACTGCAAAAATATAAGAGCCCAATGTATGTCTCCTTGTAGCGATTAGAATCCCTGAACAAGAACAAAAACATAAACACCAGGAGATACAATTGTTTTCGAAAGAGTATGTCGCCTTGTAGCAATGAAATCCTTGAACAAGAATAGAAAATGTAAACAACAAGAGCCATTTGGACTGTTTGATCAGGACCAAAAATCCAATAACTTAAGACACAGTTAGTTAGAAGAGATCATTGTAAGGTGATGCAGATTGTCAAATGAGGGAACCATTGTGCCACCTTTTTGTCTCATAATACTATTTTAGACAGGTTGTCCAATTGATGGTGGACCAACATGGAATGAAGAAAATATAGCCTTGTTTCTTGTACCTTCCTAAATTTGGGAGCCTCTGGAGGCCCTTATCTCTAATTTCAGAATAGAAAAATAAGGGATGCTCACCAAATTCCCTCAATTCCATATGATGAATTTCTTCTCTCAATTCCAGAGGCACAAAGTCAAAATATGTAGCCACCAACTCCTAGGTGAAAATTTGTCGAGGTTGCAAATGAGCCGCATTAGACCAACCTCTATGACTAGGCTAACGTTTGTGATGGGGAATGGTAGCTTGGAATAATCGACCTCCGATAAAAGGAGTGAGAGCATACTAAAAGACACAAAGGTGACCAACATCAAATATGACCAAGTTGTCCCCACAACACCCCAGAACTAAATTAAGGCCCGAACTGAAGTGAAGGTTACTGCAAACTACAACAAGAAAGAGATAGATAAAACCCTTTTAAGTGGAATGGGAAGACAATGCCAAAAGTGGTCACTTAGTGTCCCTAAACTAAAACTGACCCAGAAACAAGAACCAAAAAATATCTTCAATGGATGAGGTAACCTAGTGACACAGTATGAAAGCAAATAGAAAGAGGTAGTAGTAAAACTAGAAAACACCCAATATACCAAGCTATTAAAGAACACAAATTTGCAAGAAAGAAGGGACCTTAATACATTCAATTGATGGGTTGACCAAAAATTGAATGCAAAACACTCAACACTAATACCATTTAGAAAAAATTCCAGGGTTCCAACACAGAAAAACAAATTGGGGCAAGGGGATAAGATACTTGTAGAGTCCTGAACTAGGGGTGTTGAACTAGACATAATGACGACGAGTTCAAACACCAGGCCTCATTCATAATTATGCAAGAATAGTACAAAGAACATTGATTGTAGTAAAGGGAACTCTAAGATATACACTCCACCATCCACAACATAACGAAACCCATAGAAAAAATATACCTTTGCCACCTCAGAGCAAGAGATGGGTGTCACAACGCCCTTCCCCAAGAAACACACTATCACCACAAAATGTAGACCCAGCACACCCCCAGGACCAGAGACCAAAAACCACCAACTGTCACTACAAATTGTAAACCTACCACCCTATGTTCTTGAGCCCAAAAGCCACTAACCGTCACCCGAAATTGCAGACCCTCCACCCTCAGGTCCTTACACCACAAACCACCAACATCGATGCAACAACAGGTAAAGATCACTCCCTCCACTGTAAGCCAAACACGACTTAGCAGAACCAGAGAGTTAGGGGCATGAGTGGAGCAGAATGCCTCACCCCTGCCTCTTTGTTCAACTATACTCTACCACCCCAACCATGCAGGCATGCACATATTTAAGAGGCGGGGACCTAGGTTGGATAAGGCAAGTGAGCTAACCACTCAACTATGTGAGTCGATCTCTGTGCGCCATGAAATTTTGTATAACATATAAGTGGGTGTCAAAAACCTCATTTCCACAATAAACGGTCTTGAGGTCTACACACCATTCGGGATACTTTTGTCCCTGTTAAATTTACAATCCACTGGGGATATTTTTGTCCTTGGATTAATACAAGATTTGTAGTTTTTTTTTTCAAATTTATATGCTTTCTCCATCAAATTCTGAGGTGTTGAGTGATTCAAAGGATTTGGCTCCATTTTCTGAAGCCAAATTTGGTCGTTCCAAGGTAGTTTATCTTAGTAATCCTTGCAGGGTTTGGTTATTTCCTTGATCAATCAGGGCAATTTGAAAAATATAAAAAATAGGCCAGACGAAGGAATAGCTTTTTAAAAATATGGACCATTTACCAATTTGTGTGTGTCATCCTAGAGACGTGACAGGCCAGACAGTTAAGCTTGGTCTTGGACCTATCAGCAAGGCTTTAGTTCCAGGTACACTCTTTTATTATTTCCCTTTATTGATTTCGGAAACATTATATCAACCATAGTTTGAGAGTAGAACTCGAAAGCTGTATCCTTTCCTTTTACCGATCTCATCTCTATGAGCAAGGCTTCAGTTGTAGGTACATTCTTTTATTATTTCCCTTTAATGATTTCGGAAACACTATATAAACCCTAGTTTGAGAGTAGAACTCGAATGTTGGGTCCTTTCCTTTCAGCGATCTCATCCTTTTCTGTAATTTCTTCAGTCACTTCAATGATTATTCGATTTTATTCTTAACTGTTCTTCATAACAATCATAGGGGCACAAATTCCCTCTTAACCTCTACTCTGCTCTGCCTCCAAAAGTCCTAGAGTCCGTAGTTTCAGTTCAGCAATCTAATTGACATTATTATTTTGCTGAGTGTTGCGAGGAGGCTTGGTTTCTACTCCGACCTCGGTTTGATCCGTAAGTAGATTGGGATCACTTTCAATAAATCCAGTTAAATCGAAACTTGGATTTATTCGGGTTCTGTGAATGTTTGTCTAGTTGAAGCTATTATTAACCCACTTCTATTGAGTGGTTATTTACTTTAGTTTATAGATTATATGATAGTTAACATCGAATTAGTGAGTAATTTTGTTTAAGGTGCAATTATATTAGTTTTTTCCATAAATTTACCCGCACTTCTATCCACTCCTTATAGATTATATGATAGTTAACATCGAATTAGTGAGTAATTTTGTTTAACATGCAATTATATTAGTCTTTTCCATAAATTTACCCGCACTTTTATCTTAGCAAGGATGGAATTTGATTAGAAAATAGTTAATTTTTTTTTGTAAAACTGTCACTATTTTTTGTTGAAATTGTAAAGATAAGTGGGAAGTGTTAAAACAAGAAAGTTTGACAAGTGAATCTGTTTTGAAATTCCAATCCTGTAACCGCTCCAATTTTGCTCTAATTTTTTTGAAGTGTCAATTACTTAAATCATATTTTAATTTTTATATATAAATTTCGTTAAAAAACAACTAACAGTTATAACACCAGCTCCACTAGAGTTAAAGACCTAAAACAACAGACTGAAGTAAACCTATTAATTCCGGAAACCTGAGCATTTCTGCATCATCCCGCTCCTAGTCAATGGCATCCTTGAGGTACCTGTTAGATTGGATAAAACCCATCATTCATCACACTGCTTATGTAGATATATAACAAGCGTACATATAAACACACAAATATATGAAGAAAACTTCGGGGTATGCAAAGAGATCATGATAAATATACAAAATGTTGTATTGCACGCTACCAAACAAGTTTGACATGAGACCATGAAGAACTAATCAATGAACGACTCTTGTCATGATTGAGAAAAACATAAGCCCATGATGGTGTTGGAAATTAATTCCAACTGCAGCAACAGTTGAACAGAAATCACAAATCACGTCTCATCGCAAATCGCATTAATTCTGTCGTCAGTCCTTCGCATTATGACGCGACGTGATGAAATCGTGCGATGCGGTCGCACATCGTAGATCGCAAGTTTCTCCCTGCGCACATTGAGCCTTTCTCTTTGTTTTTTGCGATTGCGACCTTGCAATGCGATATCATCGCATATCGTAGATCGCCCATCCTTCACCTCACCTCTTCTCTGGATAATGTTTTGCGATGTGATCCCGCCGTTCATCTTCTGATCCGATGGTCCATATTTGTTCCCGTCAAATGCACGTCACCGCCATACTGCATTTATGCACTAAATCTGTTTTGTATTCCCAAGGAAGAAAGAATGCTTTGCGTCATAACTGCTCACCAACAGCATTAAAGAAGAAGCATGGCCGAGAAGGAAAGAACCATCCTCAAGCCGACCACAGCATTTATCAGTCATGGGTTTCCACACAACTGACTCAAGAATTACAACAGAGACTCTGTCAAAGAGTTAAAGAAGTTGATGGATTGTTATGACCCCTAATGCACTATATATGTGTAGACACAGGAGTGTAGAATGTATGTTAGAGAAAAGAAGATAGATAAGAGGAAACACACAACAATGCAGAGAAAAATTCCTTTTGTTGTGGAACTGAAGCGTTCCTGTTGTAATCCCTCTGTTCAGAGGAAGACCCATTTTGTAACAGCAAATTTTTTTAATACAAATTTTAATTTGTGTGTTAAAGATCCTGTGTTTAAAACAGAGCGTTGTTTTCTGTTGTGCTCTATGATTTTGTTTTCGGAATTTTAGCAGAAAAAATTTCCAACAATTGGTATCAGAGTTAGTCTAGGCACTCAGTGAGTCAAAAACAGATTTTGTTTTTCACTGTAGGAGTTGTAAGAAGCTTATTGAGTAGATTTTCTCCAGCAGAGAAAGTTTTTTTTTGCTTGTTTTAATTAGACAGTCAGTGTCTCTTATTTACTTATACAGGTTAAGATGGCAGATGCTGGAACTGGTTTGACAAATTCCCAACTGTCACAGTTTAATGGGAAAAATTACAGTTATTGGTCCATAACAATGAAAGCATTGTTTGCTTCTCAAGGAATATGGGAGCTGGTTGAAACTGGCTATGTTGAACCAGCAGATGCAACAACATTGACTGCTTTAACAGTAGCAGAAAGAGACCAGTTGAAGAGCGAGAGGAAGAAGGATGCCAAAGCTCTCTTTTTTCTCTTCCAATCAGTACATGAAAGTGTTTTTCCACGGATTGCAGCAGCAACAAAATCCAAGGAGGCATGGGATATTCTCAAAACTGCTTATCAAGGGATGGAGAAGGTGAAGACTGGAAAGTTGCAGATGCTGAGAAGAGACTTTGAAACACTCAGCATGAAGGAATCTAATACAATAGATTCATTCTTCACTCGGGTTATTGGGTTGATAACCCATATAAGATCTCATGGTGAGATTCTTGAAGAAAGAAGGATTGTAGAGAAAATCTTGAGAAGTTTACCCTCAAGGTTTAAAGCTATTGTGGTAGTAATAGAAGAAATAAAGGATCTCTCACAGTTCACAGTAGATGAACTGAGTGCTTCTCTTATGTCTCATGAACACAGACTGAGTAGAGGAACAGATTCCTCTCTTGAGAAAGCATTCAAGACTCAAATGTCTTTTGGCCAAGGAAAAGGTCAAGGTAGAGCAAATAACAGAGGTCGTGAAAGAAGCCAAAACAAAGGCAGAAATAATCCTGCAAGCACAAGCGGAAGGAGCTGCAATCAGAAACAAGATGAAGGTTCAAGAAAACAACAAGCTCATGGACAAAGGTATGACAAATCCCAAGTCCAATGTCATTATTGTAAGAAATATGGGCACTACGTAAATGAATGTAGGAAAAAACAAAATGACATGAATAGTAGGAAGAATGCTAATTTTGCAAATGAAGAAGATAAGAATCCAAAGAATGTGATGTTAACTTCTAACATTGCACAAGACAAACAAGAAGATTTTTGGTTCTTAGACTCAGGTTGTAGTAATCACATGACTGGAAATATTGAAATGTTTGCTGATCTAGATGAAAATTTGAAATCTGCGGTAACAACAGGAACTGATAGTAAGACATCTGTCAAGGGTAAGGGCAGAGTCAGTATCCGAGCGAGAAATGGAGAATAGATGATTGTGCCAGAGGTATACTATGTACCTGGTTTGAAATGTAATCTTTTGAGCATTGGACAGATCATTGAGAAATGTTATAATGTGTTATTCAAAGCTGATATCTGTACAATCAGAGATATACCTCCAAGTAAGAAGATCATTGCACAGGTGTAGATGACCAGCAATAGAATGTTTCCTCTCAAACTCAGGGCAAATTTGAAGGAAGGAAGAACTATTGCAGCTGTAACACAAGAAGTTTTTCAGGAACAAGTAAAAAGATGAGAATTGGTTGTGGCACTTGAGATTTGGACATCTCAATTTTGGAGGTTTGAATCTGTTGCACAGAAAGGGAATGGTAAAGGGATTGCCATTGATCGAGAAACTGGACGGCCTTTGTGAAGGCTGCATCTTGGGCAAGCAACACAAAGAGAGCTTCCAACAGGAAAGAGTATAAGGGCAAAAGAACCCTTGGAAATTGTTCGCTCTGATGTGTGTGGACCGATGCAAATACCATCATTTACCGGAAATCAATATGTTCTAACTTTCATTGATGATTACACCAGAAAGACATGGGTGTATATGCTGAAACAGAAGAGTGCAGCGTTTGAGAAATTCCGCCACTTCAAAATTCTTGTTGAAAAGCAATGTGGGCATTATATCAAAGTGCTCAGAATAGATAGAGGAGGAGAGTACATCTCCAAAGACTTTCTGCGTTTTTGTAGAGAGAATGGCATACAAAAGCAGTTCACCGCGAGGTATACACCTTAGAAAAACGATGTTGCTGAAAGGAAGAATATGACCATTCTTGACATGGTCAGAAGTATGCTGAAGGCAAAACACTTGCCGCATGAGTATTGGGCAGAAGCTGTCACTTGCGCAATTTACATCTTGAATAGATGTCCAACTAAAGCTGTCATGAACAAAATACTAGAAGAAGCATGGAGTGGTCAAAAGCAAACTGTCACTCACATGAGAGTATTCAGTTGTGTAGCATATGCACATGTACCAGATCAGCTAAGGAAGAAGCTTGACAGTAAGGGGGAGAAGTGTGTTTTTGTTGGCTATTGTGATGAGTCAAAAGCATATAAACTCTATAATCCATCCACCAAGAAATTGATAGTAAGCAGAGATGTGTAGTTCATAGAAGATGAAGCTTGGGATGGAATTTTAAAGAAGACAGTGAATGTGAAGACAATTGTGTCTCACGAAGAAGAAGAGGAAGGGACAGCGGAAAATAATCCTTCCTTGGTGGCTTCTCCTCCACCACAACAAGTACAACAAACCACACTGCAAGCTGGAATTCAAACAGCCTTGAGAAATCAAGGAAGTGCTTCTCCAAGCACACCACAGGGATCTGAAATACCCTCAAGTTCGGATGGAAC
>APFE031400334.1:62899-86440 GCA_000404065.3 Pinus taeda
AATGAAGATAAGGACGACACTTTGCGATTTCGAAATGAAAATTGTTTTCGACACTTGAAAAACTACTAATTCAAATCACATACAAGAGTAACAGTACAATCGACTATCAAGAACAATGGGATTCTCTTCTATGACTGAAAATGAAACTTGCGACACTTTTAGATCAAGGAATGACAGTCTGATTATGCTACTTCTTTGTAAAAGAGAACTGAAAATGGTGCATAATACATAAAAACACTTACAGTTCTTTGCATAATGGAGGTGGAATGATGGAAGAGAAGAGGGTTTCCATAGAGATACACTGACCACAGACAACAAAAATCCTGAATAGAACTGAAAAGAGTGAAGAAAAACCCAAGTCTGAAGGTAAAATTAACCTTCCCTGACCATCGCACCTGTCACACAGGGAATCCAGTATGCAGTGCACCTACTACACACAGGAAGTACGATGCATACAGACTGCCTTGAAGGGAGGGTACAATGGTACTAGTGCAAGACTTTTATCTAGTCTTTGATCACAATTTGCAGTTCAGTTCAGGGATTTAGGCCGAGTAAGTGATGTTCAGTAAATATAAATCACAAGGGTTGATCTAAGGAGGTTACTAGACCCACCACATAGGGCAATTAGAGTGTGTGTCGATCGATTTTTCAATTTATAAACAAAACCCGGAGATAGACTGAAGCAGCATTGATCTACTTTGCATTTGCATAGCAAATGCAGTTCGAAGGCTTGCTGGCTACACTTCAGGCTCCGTCTGTAAGTTTATAAAACGAGCAAAAATACACCAACAAACAATCTATTCGCTCTCCAGTGGAGTCACCATTTTATTACCGGGAATAGTGTCCACTTAGAGCTGTTATTCCCACTAAGACTGGTAGTTATCTTAAAAACAAACAAGTTAAAACTACTTCCGTTCTCCTTTATGAAAAATAGACAAGAGGGGAACAAAGGACACCAACCTTTTTCTTGCGCTTGGTTCCTTGCTCGGTTCCTCTCCTTCTCGATAGATATTTGCCGCTCCTTCTTTGTCTACACAGCTTCAGAGAGCACCTGTGGAATCAAAGCAGAATAATACTATCGAAGAACAGATATCTATATTCATAAACAACACAGGACCAGATATGTATTAACCAAACAAATGCATATACAACCAAACATACACGAATGTGGAGGAAAACTTGAATAGCTTTATTAATATCAAGAATAGCAAGAGGATTACAACCAATTGTTCTGACCCAGCATCATCCTCCAGCAAGAAATCCCTTCTTCACCCCAAGAAAAGCTTAGATCACCCAACACTATGAAGTTACACCAGAAAACCAACAGCACTTCTCTACAAGATACAAGATTCCAGCCTCGAGATCTCTATGATGAGGGATCCATATATAGATGATTGTAGGGGGGTGAGTCAGATTCTGGGATTTTGATTAGTGTCCTCTCTCTGATAGTTCTTGATTCGACTTGGAGATTGATGATCTCTTACTCATCCCTGGTCGAAATTAGAGAGGCAAGTGTCAAAGGGGAAGTTTTTGGAAGATTCTATGATCTTCAACCTCGCAAACTCTCTCTGCCATTTGTCCATTCTTGCCCATCGCACCCTACAGAGGGGCCATCCAGTATGCATTGCACCCTTCACACTGGGAAGGTGATATGCATCGCACCCTCTGCATTGGGCATTCAGTATGGTCCAGTTTTGACCATTTCTGAGCAGTTTTCTGTGGAGAACTTCTGGGAGATGATGTAATCAGCTGACCTTGTTCCTTTCGGTAGCGAAGGAAGACTTTTAGGGACTTAGGAGCCCTCCATTTATGGACATTTATGATTGGGGTTGCAGTGCCCAAAAATGTCTATAACATTATTAAGTCATTGTTACATACACAATTCTGTTAGATCTCCTTGAATTTCTCCTTTTCTGTCACTAATCTATCAAAGGTGCTTCACAACTTACATTAATTGTATCTATTAATATTCTCCACACTATCATCATAATGTTATATATGATATGACCATATACTTATGGTTGTGAAAAATTCAAAAAGGTCAAGCACTTGCTTTGGTGTGTGATTCGATTGTTTTCCATGTAAGGTCGAATGCTTGAAGCAACAAAAATCCGATTAAAAGTACCGATGAACTTCGAATGGCACTTAATCTCTCTAATGGAGATCCTAGAAAAGATTAGAAGAAAATGTGTTGAACAATTATATTTCATTATTAGCAGCTTGAATTTTCCTCGATGCTAACTTATATGGTTTTCGATGAGTTTTTTTAGCACCTACTTTCATTCTACTCAAGATTAGTTTTTAAAAAAAGCCAACTTGTCTGTGAGATAGGCATTGAGTTATTAATTTTCTTAGCTTTCTTCCACCTTACATTATCAAACTGACTATCACTATCCAATATTCATATACTCTATTGAGTTGAATGAGGGTCCAAGAAATCCACAAGAGAAGGAATCCATAGATTTTATAATATTTCCCTAATTTATACTAAGTGATAGACTTTTGTGATCTAGTTTTCACATTTGTATGCATCATGGCAGTGGTGACCATGATATGTGTGTGCCTCACACTGGAGGTGACGCTACAGAAATAACATCATTAAATGTTACTAGCGCTGGGAAATCTTGTAAGGTAGGGTCTTCCAGTGTAGGAGCTCCTAAGATGGTAAATTTGTACATTGCAAAACCAAAATAGGCTAAATCAAACAGACCATAAATTAAGAATGGAGTAGTCTAACAGAGAATCACTACTACTAGAAACATCCACATCAAATATATCTTCAGCCACATAATCATCAGAGGACCATTCATGATCAAGTTCAAAAATTATTGCATGACTTTTTGTATCATTCATGAGCCCGAATCTTATAGGAGGACCTACTTCTGTGTTGCTAGTCCCATTTTCCTCTACACTAGTCTAATTACGTCTGTGTTCCCCATACATTAAATCTAACAAAATTCAAATTGTTTCTTACATTCAATAACTCCATATCATCCCAACTTCCCTGCCTATTTAGAAACCTGCTAGAAAGAACTCTTTTATCTCTCCTTTCCACACTGGAACCACCACAAACGAGACTTTTACTCATGGAAGAAGTCACTGCTTCTTGAAGAAAGTGCAAGTTAGAGGTTGATCCTTCTGAGCTTGTCAAATCAATATTTCTGGTCGACCAAATCTACTACTATTTCTTGGTCCTCCCTTATATAATGCAGCTTTGACGTGCCCTGTTTGACCAAACCAAATAGTGAGATTACGTGTTGAACTTGACTACCCAAAAGCAACAAAAATTGGATGCACCTTGCATGTCTACTTCACGTTTGATGAATTGGAGGTACCTTGTTTAGGAACTACTGAATTTGGGGACAATGACTTGTTGCTTGAGGGATGTCCACCAAATTTGGATTATTTCCTTGGTTCCTTGTCTTCAATATAGAAGCTTTGAGAGTAGTCACTCTGTTAATACCTCGAATTCTTGTAGGGTGATGAGTACTCTGTGCTTTAGGATTATGTTCTCCGGAGTTCAGAAAACGAACAAGTACCCCACTAACCAACTCCAATAGGTAGATATCTATTTCTCCTATTAGCATGATCATCCATGACTACACATGATATTCCAATACAAAGATGCAAGTAAGGATAAGTCTAGAAGGCAACTCTTTTCCCAGCCAAAGTATCTTGTCATCAACTAAATTCCTTAATGTATAAAAACCTTGCAGCAGATTCTTCTTAGAATAAGAAAGGAATTTTTGCCATATGCTTCCAGCTGCTACAATGTATCCAACATACAATCAGTGTACAATACTTTAAGTGGTTAGATCAGAAGTAAACTTGTCAATATAAATATAAAATTCCTAGTCCAAACATAGGCATGTATACAAAATATGCATAACAATTAGCACTCATAATTTGTATCATTCATGTCTAAGAAAGTTCCTTAGTTGAAGACAGCGTGACCTTCTATCTATGTTTGAATATCGTATAACTATAAAATTTTAAACAAAGAAGACACATGATTAGTGTAATATATCACTTAAGAGTTAAGATAATCACTTGAATGATAGAAAGGGTGGTTGAGAAGAAGAAAAGAAACCTAGATACCTAGATTCTCATGACAACCAACCTCATTTTAACTGCATCGTTAACATCGTTGGCCAAGGAAAGAACTCAACACAAAAAATTTGAACTATTATTAATAATAGTCTTGGGTGAGAGCATATAGGATTATTATTTCCACAAGAATGACATTGTTAGAATTAAATCATCTTAACATTCATTTTTCATTCAGACAAATTTTAAAGCATGCATGAAAAAACTAAGGTTGTGATAGAGTAATTTGGAACCCATAGCATTTGATTAGTTGATTAGACTGGCATTCAATAGTTGATTATCTAATTAGATTGGTATTCATTTTAAAGAAAAAATGTGATGCCTAGGATTGTGCTATATAAGGATTATAGAATTCATCAAGTTTCTTCATCATTCAAGTTTCTCTCAGTGCCAACTTTTATCAACCCATCTCATCACAATTCCTATTCAAAGAAGTAAGACTAAAATTATAATCTTGATTTTGTAGCAGCAAACAGGTATTTCTTCATTGGTTACATGTCAAGCACATATGAATCATCCAAAATCTTCTAAGCAAACTTGCTTAATTTATTAAGTTGTTTTAATGATTTATCCTAAGTCTAATTTAGAAAAAGCACATTCGTTGGGAAGAGAAATTCCTACGCCTTGTTAGATTAATCGAAAAGGGAAGAGCAATGGGGCCCTCTTGGTCAAGGACATGGTCCATGCATCATACATAATGGTGCAATCCCATTGCTTGGAAGGAGGCAGGGGATTGCTACTAGAATGGATATCTATTAATTTAGAACTATTGATTGTGCATATAATAGTGAATTATCAACACTTTTATAGTCCAAATACCATTTGTTTCTTGGATTGAATTAGTACTGAAAAGAAAACTAGCTCTTGACCAACCATTATTTTTACAGCAGACTACATATTTAAGCCATGTTCTAGCACCCCAAACACAAATAGTAAATTAGAGCAAGCTAAAATTCCCATATAACAAATAGTGTGACACACATCAAGTTTATATTATCTCATTTTATGCTACCATATGCTTCTTGCAGCTTTCTAACATCCTTTCCAACCTCGCCCAGTTTATCCAATAATTGATTGTCAAGATTGTTTTTCCCTTCTAGAAACTGGCATTTCTCTTTGCATTTGTTCAATTCATGGACCAGTGACTGTAGATTTTTTATCTAATCTATTAAGGATTCGACCTCGAACCCGAGAGATACATTTTTTTGTTCCAAGGCTATTTTATTAAGGATTTGACCTTGAACCCAAGAGATACATTTTTCTGTTCCAAGGTTATTTTCTCTTCTTCTAGATATTTAACACTATTTTCCAAGGAACGATGATCTTCAACCACACTTTGATATTCTTCCTTCAACTTTAGATTTTCTAATTCTGAGCTACTAAGTGCTTCTTGTAGTTGCTGGACATCATCATTAAACCTACCAATTTTTTTCTAAATTTTCTTGTTTTAAGTGAATAAGCTCCTCTTCAACATCAGAGATGCATACATTTTTACTTGCAAGTTCTGAAACAAGGCTGTCTCTCTGACCCATCATCTCAGAGTTTTCTTCCTTAAATCTTTTAGCATCTGCTGACGGGATTCAAGATGTTCAGATATATCCTGATACTTTGATTCCAGTGTTTTTTAATCCAACATCAAGCTGTAATTTATTTCTTTAAGTTCCTTCATTAGGATTTCCAACTGCTGTAATTGTGCTTGACCAGTTACCAAAGCTCCTGTTGTCTTCTCTTTGATATCCTCAAGTGTATTGATCCACAATAGAAGGTTTTGAATATAATCTGTCAAAGATCCAACCTCAAAGTTGAGGTTTGTCTTTTCTTGTTCTAAAGAGTGATTCATATTTCAGACCTCGAAAAAAGCATAAACGATGTTTTACATTTATATATATGTTGGATAACTTGCTAAGATTGAAAGTAGAGTTCTAATTTCCTTGCATATTGTTTGACCCGATCAGTTCAAAATGGGCAAGCGAAGCAAATGGCAATATATCATGGATCTTGAGGTACAAGACCTCAAAGGAAAAGTGATGTTCTCTGGTAAAAAATTGGTTTGGATGGAAGTAAATAGAAAAAACAATAGTATTGATTGAGTTTTTGTAATCCCATTAGGTTGAGCTTCTGACTTTATTAAAGGAGACGATGAAAATCCCAATGATCCATGTAAATTCATACAAAAAAACAAAAAAAGAACCAAAACAAAGAGCTACTGCTGCATTGCAATATGAGATGTATGTATTTAAAAAATGAATTGTTTAGATCTTTTGAAACCACATTTATCTTTCTTTGTATGTACTAATATTTTAAATTTTTGGTGTAGTTATAATTATTCATTTGGCCCAGAGGACAAAAGAGGAGATCCTCCGACTAAATGAAAGACCTCATTTGTGCAAAAGAGGGGCTGCCAATGCCACTTTATTGTGAAATTTATGCATGAAATTCCTGATAGAGAAATACTAACTTTCAATATGTATGAACATGAAGATGGGGAAGGTTGGGCTTGTCATGGTCAACGTGACACTTCAGGTGAGACCAAGACCTTGCAAAGGCCAAAGCTTTCAAGGGATGTTGTTGCATATGGATATAGTTATTTCTTTTTAGAAGTGCATGTTGATGTAGTGTATAGAATCCACATTAAGAGACATCTTGAAATGGATGTGGTAGCTTGAGATAGTTATTTCTTCTTATAAAGGAAAGATATTGTAAATATCTATAATAGGTTGGCGAAGGGAAACTATCAACTTCACAAAAAGGATGAAATGAGTTTAAACCTTTGGTATCAAAAGCATCAGGAAGATTTTTTCTTTTACCAAAAGCCCAATGGTGTGGAGGTCCCTTTTATAATAGGGATTCAAACAAAGTGGATGTTGGAGACAATGGTAAAGCTATCACACAATAACGTAATAGCCATGGATTCAACATTTAATACAAATAAATACGGGGTAAGTCAGATGCCAATGATTGAATGAATATATTTATTTAAGTTGTATACATTCAGAATGATTAATAACTTGTATTTGACTTTATGTAATGTTGAATATCATAGTATCAGTTGGATACACTTGTGGCATTTAATGAACAACAAAGGGGGGTGTTGGTTGCATGGGTCGTGACATCACGAAACACTAAAGATGATATTGCAATATCGCTGGAGCAATTCATGCACAAGTGTTTCCAAAACCATCCTAATTGAAAAGTCAATGCTTTCATGGTTGACGATGCACTAGCTGAAATCAGTGCCTTGAGGTAACTTTGACATTGTCATGATATAAACAAACATGCAATTTTTTTAAAAATAGCACACTAAAATGCATTGAATATGGCAGGAGGATCACAAGCTGTGAAGTGATCTTATGCTTTCGGCATGTACAGATAGCTTGGTTAAAAAATGTCAATCAGTTCGCCACTAGTTCCATAAAAGCCAATGAGATGTTCAGTGAGTTAGGTTTCATCATGAAACACGCTCTCAATTATGAAGTGGAATATGCAATCAACCAATTTTTTGTCAAATTTGCAGATGAAGAGAAGTTCTTAGACTATTTCAACAAGAATTGGGTTATTGGAGATAATATTCATAAGTAAACAATTTTTTCGTATTATATGCATTTTTTCTTCTATAAAGGTGATATAGTGAGATAGACATCGTTCTATTTGCAATTAGGTATGTGGGTCAAATGTTTTCGGGGCTTTCCTCATGCAAATCAGGAGATCAATAATGTCCTCAAGTCATACCATTGTTATATAAAAACAACATTTATATCTGATAGAAGGAAAAAATGTGCCCAGAGGATGGATTGGTTATTGCATATGCTACTAACAATAGTTGAACCTTGTTATCATTTCAAGGAAATATTAAAAGAAAAAGGATTTCTAAACACCTACAAGAGAGAAAAGCAGCTAGAATCATCAATGGAACAAGTAAGAAAAATTTTGGATACTGATTGTTGTCCTCATGAGAGCATAATCGATGCTTATTAGCTGAGAAGTCAGACAGATTGCGGTAAAATAACACCTTGTTAACTGGTATCGTACGGATTTTATAAGGTGTGAATGTCCATGGTCCATTCGTGGAAACATTTACAAACATGCCATAAAGGTTAATTGGTTGTATTTCCACTTGGATAATTCAAATCCATTGTTGCATCAACATGTAGAGGATAACATATGCAATGACCAACTTGAGATCAATATAGAGCCTCAAAACCATGATGTAGATGTCGATGCTACTCTTATGGCCACAAATACTATTGATGCAGATGTAGAGGCACTTCATTTGGTAAGGGAGGAGTTGTTTAGCTATGCACATCTCATTTTAGATAACCCTCCTACTACTTTGATGAAAACAAACCAGTTGACTGGTATGCTTAAAAAAATGTTGGATGAAGCCAATAATTTGCACGTTACTGATTTTGACTTCACACTTGAGTTGGGTTCTCTTGATCAATACTTAAAGAGGAAGAAGAGTTTCCTTAGTTCCACAAAGAAAAGAAGAAGCAGAAAAAACAATGGTTTGGAAATTGATTTAAATGTTGATCCATCAAAATATGAACTATTTGAGTTTTGATACCTCAATAAGCGAAGACGCCATCAATCAAATAATTCCCTGTCTATGGTTCCAGGATAGTTTCATGTGTTGAATAGAGTCATGGTTTTAGATTTATGTATTTAATCGTCAACATTCTTTAACATGTGGTATGTTCTTTTTATAGCAATGCAACAGTCTCCAACCATGGTGATAACCCAAGACCAGAGGGAGACCATCCAAACTTACCTGTCATGCCAGGTACATTTGACACTCTTTCATTGTGTGCACACATATACCTTGATGCTATAGCAAATTTCTTTGCGATAACATATGACACTTTGCTAGGTAACTATAGAAAAAATGGAGAAGCATCATTTTCTACCATGACTGATCATCCATGGAAGGGCTTCAACTCTAGTGGGAATCAATGAGGTATGCACAAAGAATATATAAGCTAGGCTTTCATGGCCTCGTCAGGTGGGTTTCCATTTTTCATATGATAAGTTTATATATATTTTCTTATTTGTATGTTGTTATGAACATACCCTTTTCATAATCTGTTCATGGTTACTGAAAAATTTACAGATCCTCTTCTACACCTTTCTATCACTAAGGTGTAACTATATTTTCTATATGCATGCCCAGTTGATGGTCATTACATGCTCTTCAATTCTTTTTCATGGTTTAGGTCAGAAGGGATTTTTCACTCAAAGATTAGGCTTGCCAAATGTGATCATTTTCAGTGCTTATGTTTCTTCCCATGCATTTCTTACTGAAACAGAGTTCAATCCTCAACGCCTTTCCCCCACTAAGGTGTTAACTGTATTTCCTATGCCAAAGTCATGGGCTTTATATGCCTTTTTATGCTTGTCCATGGTTGAGGAGAAGGCGATTATTTTGTAAACATTAGGACCATTGTATGGGTTCATTTCCCATGATTCTATTTTTTCCCTATCCATCATGCTGGTTATCAAATAAAGTCTTTTGACTTATTTATATTCATACAACATGTTTGATTTTTAAACTTAAACATGTAGTTTCTATGTTCTCATACATATGTTAATGGTTTGGTGTTTATTAGATTTATAGATATTTATATTTTACATATTTATAAAGTTATGGTTAGATGGTCAAAGTCCAGTGAGATTTGAACCTTATCATTGCATATTTTGTTGTTGGATTTTTGATTCCTTGCCTCTAGTCAGAGATCTCATTGGATTTTCATGACCTCATCAATCTGATTTTCCCTTCATGGAATAGTATATGATAGAATAGTAGCTTGTTATGTTATTTTGAACACACCCTCTTCATGATTTGTTGATGTTCACTGAACGATGTTCTATCCTTTTATGCCTGTCATAGTACGTGAATTGTCCTATTGCCCAAATCAAGGTCGGTTATTATCTTTAAGTTGCGTGTTTAGTGAAACTGTTTATTTTGATCTTGTGTGCTCATGTATATATGTGTGTTGAAGTTCCTAGTCACATATAGTTTATGGTCTGCTAGGATAATACAAGTGTTGATTAATTTTCAAAATTTTAACCTGGACACTCTTTTTTTTCCAGGTTGTTCTACAGTTTTGCTTCTAACCAGGATTGTCCATGCATTGAACCTCAATGTGGAAGACATAAATTCTCAGGCAAGCACACAATGTGGTCTTTTACCAAGCACATAATTCTCAGCAAGCACACAATGTGGTCTCTTCCCAAGCACATAATTCTCAGCCAAGCACATAATGTTTATCTAGGATCCTCATATAATTTCTAATCTAGTTGACTAAATTTTTATAGTTCAGGGTTGTTGCGAGAGGCGGTAACTATTGTGGTTGGTTGGTTGGAAATTGGTATGCTATACAAATATGTTTTGTTGTAAAACGCATCATGGAAGTGATGGTCATGGTTTAAGGCTTGTATTTTATCTAGTCCATGGTTTTTCAACTTCCAGTTATACAGTAAGTGAAAAAGTTGTGATAGATTAATTTACCTTTTGTATAAGCATCATTACATGAAATGATGCTCTGGAAGCACCAGGGAAGTATTATTCAATAATGTGGTAGTTTCCACGGTCTTGAGGAGAAAATTCTAGCATTTTGTAATAAATTGAATATAATGAAATCCATTGCAGTGAGTTTCTTGCTAGAAATATGTTATATTTCGAAACTTTTGATGTTCAGCTCTGCTCCATTTTTATATCTTCCTTTTTATGTTAGTAAAGCAGATCCATTGCAATCACTGTACTTATCATTCTAATCATAGCCCCTTTAAATTATAAATTTACCAATTTAAGATAATAAGGAATATCCTTCCAAGTGTCCACTCTATTCCATCTATGTTCCTCAAACATGCTAATGAAAACACTTATTCATTTTTTGAAATCTGCTCCCTTCTCCATATTTCTTCTTTTGAACCAATCTGCTAAGGAAGTGATTTTTGAGAAATATTTAAGATAGAATGTGGCCCATAACCAAGGGGGTCCGGAGATTGAAACCTGATCTTTGCCACAATTTAATTTTATGATTGCTGGTAATATTATTGACAAAATGTCCCCTTCAAATCCTAGGCAGATTTATTGTTAGTGTTACTTTAAGCTACGCATTGTATATAGGGTGTCTTTATTTTGTAAACCCTAGCCTATTTTCTTCTATAAAGTAAAGGCATGGTGTTGGTGGTTAATCATTTAGTGAGTGCATTTAGAATTTTAGTTGTATTGTATTTATTTTTTTGTTCAATAAATAAAACAACAATGCATGGTACTTCAGTTCAATAGATCCATATAGCCTGCACCTTCAACATATCCATACAATTTTTGGGTCCATAAATAGATTGTAGTTTGTGTGAAGGTGCAGCAACATTTAAAGAGGTAGATCAGTTAATAGGCATCTTATGGTTGTTGTATCTATTCATGCTTGTTTTAAATTAATAGCATTTTCCAGACATAGAAAGAAACTTATATGGTGGCTTTTATAAAATTAAAAGTGCTTTTATCAATTCTATTTTAGGCATAGAACTATCTCAGTTGAAATCACAAGCTTGTTAGGTAACCTCTGTACAATCAAAGTGCCCTGGGGTTTTTCAGGGTGTTGAATTCATATATACGGTAAAAAAAACTAGTTCAAATAACACAAATCAAGTTTCTCCTCACCAAATTCCAGAAATAGAAATTTTAAAAAATTGCACTAAAAAAAACTTCGTCATTATGTACATCAGCAAACCACTTGTGATTTTGGAAAACTGTGAACCATCTCCAACACTTCCTTTTGTGGTTTTTGGAAATGAATAGGGGTACCAGTAGGATAAATTGTAGTTGTCGATAAAGAGATGCATGGTTTGGCAAAACCACTTCCCACCGATTCCCCTCAGCATATCATTCGTGCATTTCAAACCATCAACACTTCATTGATCTAGTTGTCAAACAACATCTATCATCGATTATTTCAACACTTGTAAGGATTCCATGTCAACTCCATAATTCCCATCTCATAAATTACATTATGATCACTTAGGAATTCATTCTTATCAACTTTATCATGGCCTTTGTATGATTTCTGAAATGTGGTAGAGTTTCTCCAACATGAGAACATGCATACAATGGACATGGAAGGAAAGACACCCACATCATCAAAAATTACGAGAACTTTGTTGGAAGCCTCACCTAAGTAGTTGTTGTGTTATATTATTACTCACTGGAAATGAAATTTTGATGGAAAGATTTCGAACCTTAACCCATAAACTACCATTCAAAACTTCGTTGGGTAATAAGTATGTGCCCCTCAGAAGAGAAGCACCTTCTCAACTTATAAGAACTTTGTAGTTTCATTCTACTAGCAATTATGGGTACATTCTAATTGTGTAGGTGTTGTCTGATCAAGTTGCAATATTTCTGTCATTTTCTCATATATAAATTTCAGATGAATTCTTTCCTCAATCATTAAGGTCTATCTTGCAAATGTGTGGTTATTAATTTTTCGAAAGATCATTCCAACATGCATATATAAACTAGCATCCATAAATACTGAATAATAAAAGTCCAAGATTTTATTATGCTTCAAGGCCACATCCATATTTCAAATGAAAGGCCATATTGGTGTGGCAAAATTTTCGGTGGAACGTTGCATTTATACAAACAACCTCTCAGATATGAATTTCCATTTTTCCCATGACAGGCCTAACAAAGTTACAAACTATGTTTCAATAGTGGATCCTTGATACTAAAATTCTACATAAGCATATGATGGCTTCAAAACATCATTATATTAGCCTTTAAATTACCTAATGAGATCTTGGTTAACAATACCTCAATCTGTAGCATGGAAATATTGGGCCATAAGAAATATCATACATATCATAATGAACTTTGAAAATGCCAATGGAATCCTCGACTCCTTGGCACCCAACATAGTTATTGACCATATTTTGATTGTGAATAACAAACATTTTCTGTAGTCATCAATAAACATATCTTTCTAGCACTGGACCCTAGCATAAATATTTCGAGTTTAGGAGTTTCTAGTTGTTCTGGAAGCATATCTAGATCTAGATATTACTGATGGTAGACAAATTATCAAGTAGGCCATGAAGAGCTATGTTAAAAACACTAGGGCTCAAGACATTCTATGAATTATATCTTGAACCAAGTCTAGGATACTGATAACATTGTTGTTTTCATAACATAAGTAGCAGGATACTAAGTTCCTTGATGTCGACATTTCCAAAAAATCAATGCAATAATAGAATTTTAAAATGACAACATGGTCTAATATGACTTCTATAAGTTCGATACCTCCCACTAAAGATATATAATCGACCTTTCCATCAAAATGATGAATAATCAACAATGTTTTTACAGTTTGATCAGAACTGTAGAAAGAAAGGCCTAATTGGATTTAACCCTGAATCAAATTGATAGTATTTAGTAAGTTGGCTTGCGGCTTGTTCTAAAAACAATCACAACTCTTTGATATAATGCAATACTTCACAATAAACACAATAGTGAGTCACACTCCAATACTCTTTACACTGAATGTTTAACCAAGAATGCTGATAAAAATAACAAATATGTGCTACCCATTCCAAAAACTATGCCAAAATTTATGCCATTAGAGCTCTAGCAAATAATATAAGACAACTGCCCATGCAAAAAAGTTTTTCAAGCAAGAGCATGGTGTAAACATAACATGCATAAGCCTTCTCAGAATTTGGATTTGAAATATCTACCCTCAAACATAGGGGCTCACTCTGTATGCAAAGCATGTAAACTTTTATTCGAAAATCTTATGTACATAATAGTAAGTTACATCATAGCTACAAAGAGTAACTCTACAAGCAAAAGAATGTTCTGAACTTTTGTTAAGAGTAAGTTAGTAGTTCAAATCAAATTAAGAGTATTTAGTAAGTTGGCTTGGAACTTGTTCTAATACTGTAAATATTAAGGACCATAAAGTAAGCCAATCATTAAGATACTATATCAAAGAAATTAACTTCTTACTCTAGAGCTTTTCATAGAAGATATTGCTTCTCCTTTATGCTGTAATACTCTTGTGTAGATAAATGTTGAACCTCTCCAGCAATCTCACCTGATAATAATCCCAATCCTACATATTCACATGATTTCTTGTCAGATTGTTGGCGAGGTTAGGCATTCTTTCACACAACAAAGACGTAAAAAAATATACCCGAAGCAATTCGACCTTAGAAAAGAAAAGAAAGGGGATCTATAACTTCAATCTGCAACCAAAAGTTTAGACTGGAGAGTCCAAATAGTAAGGAGAGGATGAATAGTTGACTGTTCTCCTGGTTGTTATAAGAGGTGAGCATCGCTTACTCAAACTATCTTGCTTGTGGAGATGAAGTGGAAGTTGGCTGAATTTATGAAATAATATTTTTTATTTCTACATTTCTTGATAAGGTTGGGCCATATGGATGGCCTAGCCTTCCAAAAAACCTTCATGTTTTCCATTCCTTTGAAGCAAAACACATGATGTTTTCCCAAAGAGGGAAAAAGCTTTGCTAATAATATCTAGTGATATACCTTGAATGAAGTGGGGAAAATGTGCATAAATAAATCTCCAGTCATAGCTCTATCAGTCTGGTTTTTCTGTTTGTAATAGTGTACTTCGAGAGTTGAACGGTTACCAATTGCTTGTAGTATTCACATAATTATTTTCCTTTGTTGGATATTTAATGGAGCTGAGACATGTGTGTTGTTGTGATCTAGAATGCTCAGTGACAACTATGATATTAGTATCCTCTGTCCTGGCTCAGGGATGCAAAGCCACAAGGAATATTTGGTATTGGCTTCATGGAAATGTTCAATCTTAAGCATTAAGGGTTTTGATGCATTTCAAGCATAGAAATTTTAGTTTATTGAATGTTGATAAAATGTGGAAAATATTTGCACCAAAAAAGGTAGAGAACGAGAGCTTGGCTATTTGTAATCTCTATTTTGTTGCTTCAACAGATTCAATTGTAGATATGTACAAATAATTAATTCTTTCGGTTCATCAAGTCAAATATCTATGATACAATAATAACGAAATGAGATAAGTGGATATATAATCCTTCCATGACAGACAACCTCAATAGAACCCAAAAGAATCGTGTGCATACCTTGAGAGGAACGCAGTAGTCACATATATTCTTCTGATGGACCAACTCTTTTGCATCCAATCTTCATAAAATCCTTACTAAATTCTTGTAAATCACTTGATGTAATGAATTTTCACAGTACACAATGACATATATTTCTGAGTAACATTTACATATATTTCATTTAGGCAGAGAAACTCTTTTAGCATCTATTGTTTATAGAAGTCTTATACTAATGTTGTCAAACACATAGCAATCAAACATTCCAAATCCAACGGTGAATTATACTTCTTCTAGTTAGAAAAAGCCTTTTGCAAATGATGTCAAATTAAAATTGTTAGAGAGTTTTATCAAACAGTCAATTCCACAACACCAAGAGAGATTGCTAATGTTTGTTTTGTTAAAACTTAGTTATTTTCAACCCAACGTTAACAAAATCAGATTAGTAGTTTTGTTAAACACTTCACAGACATGCTGTGGCAACGTCAAATATATGCAATAGATCATTCAAACCTCTATGAATCGATGACAACAATCAATATTGGGCTAAAACATTTTCTTATGATATAAAATAGCAAGAGGAGTTGACTTAAATTTTCAAATGGGCCAAAAACTTCACCTCTTACTCTAGACATTTTCATAGCAAATATTGCTTCTCCTTTATGTTGTAATACTCTTATGCAGATAAATGTTGAACATCTCCAACAATCTCACCTGATAATCATCCCAATCCTAGATATTCACATGATCTGTGGTGAGATTTTTGGCGAGGTTAAGCATTCTATCACACAACAAAAACATAAGCAAATATACCCAAAGCAATTCAACTTGAGAAAACAAAAAAAAAGGGGATCTATAACTTCAATCTACAACTAAAAGTTCAGACTGCAGAGCCCAAATAGTAAGAAGAGGATGAATAGTTGACTATTCTCCTGGTTGTTATCAGAAGTGAGCATCGTTGACTCAAAGTGTTTGGCTTGTGGAGATGAAGTGGAAGTTGGCTGAATTTCTGAAATAATATTTTTTATTGCTGCATTTCTTGATGTAATGTCCCTTAATAATAAATAATAATAAATCAATTACATGCTCTAAATAAATATAAATAAGAATAAAACAAGAAACCAGTAAAAATTAGTAAAGCTATCAAAAAGTAAAAAAAAAGAATAAAACAAGAAAGCAGTAAAGTTGCATGTTGGCACATGGAGTGTGTGCATGTGGCTACCCTTCCAATGTTTGCTCTATTTAATAGATGGGGAGGAATATGAGAGGCATTCCATCATTCCATGATTCCACCATCCATTATATTGGGAGAATAATGTTGTGAGACAAAGGATTCCCTGGCAGTAGTACGTTGATTGAGGGCTTGGGGGTGGCTAGCTGTAGCAAGATTTTGTGCGATTGAGCCTACAGTTGCGTGGAGAGTCATCCCCAAGACTTTGTTGCAAGTAGCAAAATTCAACTAACATTCAACTAGCATTCCGCAGGTAATTTGTCTCTCTTCACTCATATTTTTGTAATTTAATGTTAACTAGTTGATAAAGTGCTTGTTGATTATAAATCACTTGATTAATCTAATTAATTATGTGTTGTTATATTATTGCCCTTAAATCATCGATCCCAAAATTAAAATCCTTTTGTACCCTTTGGCTTATCGATTCCAGAACCGCTATATGCAATTTCATATAAACATTTAGTCATCATGATTTAAATTTGATATCATGCTAATTCACTTGTCTGAAGGCTTGTTGATCCATGATGATTTATACATCACTTAATAATTATCATTTTCATCCTAAAATGATTTACTTATCTCTTCAAGTTTCCATCTCAATACCACTAGATCTCTTTATCATAGCTTCACCCTTCTTCAAGTTTGAAAAGAGATTCTTCCACTTAAATTTTTTTTTTCTTCCATGATTGTCAATGACTTCATGGGCAGAGCAACTATTATTTGCCCTTGTTGCATTCCTGTTCTTCTCCATGGCTGAACTTTCTTGCTTATTTACTTCTGGATATATGTGGCACAATAATTTTTGAATTTCTTAGGGTATTTTAATAAATCTGAAGAATCTACCAATTGTATCATGAGACTTGGTATGGGAATTAACATTGACAAATCATAACAAATCCCTGGGCATATCTTCATTTGGATTACATTTGGACATTATTTTAGATTAGTGAAATCACCGTGACTATCCCATCAGGATGGATGCATATAGACTATTTGATAAAATGTATGAACGAAAATTTTTAGTTGCATGATGATTTTAGAGTTGAGATAGCAAGTGGGAAGCTTTGCCTTTTTTATTCTTGAATCACTTTCACCACTTTGAAATTGCCTGAGAATTTGACTTCTAAAACATTATATTTGCCATCGGCGCTTGTCAAAGGATTATGTATTTGGTTGCATCAATGTTTACATACATAAATAAAAAAAAATTGAACTAGGACCATTTTTTATTCCTGGGTGATTTCTTCAAATTCAAACAAAGTACATCTCAATTCTATTTCAGAATTGTCACTCTGTCTTCTTGCTACCCTATTTGGATGTTGTCCATATATTTAGTAAACACACTAATTTTAGAGCTTCCTCTATTCTATTGTTGTCTGAAAATACGTACTTCATTTTGATAATAGCCCCATTTGCATGATGGAAACAATAGTTTGATGATTAGTAACAAACTCATTAGTTTATGGATTTTTCTATCCATAAGAAGGAGATTCTAGTACATTATACCTATATTACATTGAGAGCTATCCTACATCTTCCAAAAACAGGGTATTTCCCTGCAACCAAAGGTGAAGTGTCTGAATCTCAATTGATTATATTGTATATGAAAGGAAAGTGAAGGTTCGATTCTGGACCTTGTCATACAAGAGTTTATTCTCAATACTAATGTCATAGTAAATCACATAGAAAGCATTCAACCTATAATGGCACTGACTTATCTCTTAAATTCAACACAGTGAAATATTTCATATCGTAATAAAAACCTAGGGATTGAAGTAAGACTTGGATTATGAGATAACAGTAGAGTGCAGAGGCCTAGACAGTAGATGTAGTTCTCGATTATGGAGATATCATTTTTCATCAAAGAAATTCTACACGAACCTTCCAAGTCTATGTTTGGTAGTTCTTGAACCAGATTCGGATGAAAAATGAGTTCGGACAAAAAATTTTATTCAATAATCAGTGTTTTTAAAAATCTAACCAAATTTCGATGAGAAATGATAGTCCGGAAAAATTGTTTCTATGTAGCCAATGCCTATCATTATTATTACTCAAAGGCTTCCTCTGAAAACATCCATTTTTCAAACAAAATACACGCCTCTGTGAATTGTGAAATTGCTTTTGTGGCCATAAATATCAGTCCACCTCTTTCCCTGGTTTAAGTTTATTTTGAAATCAAATGTCACACCAAATATGATGAATGCGCCAACTTTGGAAGCCGTAGTGGGAACATGGGACCTACTTGAGTCTTGTTTTGGTTGCTGATTACTTTGATAAGGCATGGCAAGTCAATTACAGTCAGAGTGTAATTACTGCAATTTAGTTCTTAAAGTCACAATGTGTAAGGACAAAGGTGGGGGTTTTGATAGACTTTTATCTCTTGGGCTTCCACTAAATGCAATACATGTGCATATTTATGCCATCTAAGGAATATTAGCATGAACAAGCTAAAACTAGGTATAACATACATACTTAGAATCTCCGGATTTAAATTTTTATCCGAGAGAAATCTCTATGTTGGATATCAAAGTACAATCAAGATTATTGGTAACTGCACCTCTAACATTCCTTTGGATTCCAATGGATCCAATAAGCTCTCAAACACGCTTTATGGTGGTGTAAACACAATGCGTAGTCAAGGAAGATTGAGTGAGGCATTGGACATTGTTGAACTCCGTGGCATTGCAGCAGATAACAATACATATGCCTGTCTTTTAAAGGGTGGTGCTAAAGTAAAATCTCTTGCAGTAGGTAAGAGGGTTCAGTCTCACATGGCAAGAGTTGGGTTTGAACCTAATGTGTATATGGGAAACATGCTGATCAATATGTATTTAAAATGTGAAAGTCTTAAGGATGCACACCAAGAGTTTGACAAAATGCATGAGTGGAATGAGTTCTCATATCCACGATTATAGCTGGCCTTGTGAAGGGTGGACAAGGGGAAGATGCTATTGAGTTGTTCTCGCAAGTGCATCAAATTGGGGTGTTATCTATTCACTTCAATTTCGAAAGCCTTCTACGGGCTTGCAAGGTTTCTGCTTCTTTGGAATGGGGGCAACAGCTCCATGGCTTGATTGTTCGATCTGGGGGTGATATGTCTTTGTGGGGAGTGTCTTGTTGATATGTATACCAAATGTGGAAGAATGAGAGAGCCTATACAAAGATGGAGAGATTGTCTTGGTAGATGAAGCTAGCAAGGTATGATTTTTCACTAAAAACTGAATGAATTGGGATAATAGAAAGAAGAAACTCCTTAACGCATATGTGATAAGCCAGAAATTGCATTTTTTGCATCATATGCCTCTCCTTGGAAGGGCTGTTAAAATTAACAATAAACTTCCAGAGTTCTTGGTGACTACCGATTGGCAAATCAAGTTTGTCTCAAAGGTTGTTGCACAATAAATAGTACTATGAATTCATATTGTCACCACCATTTTCTTTTATTAAGTGGTAGAAATCCTATGAGAATTATTGGTAGTTCCGTGGGAAGGAAGCTATAAACATAGAGATTTTGGTTAGAGGAGCAAGGTTACATATGTTATTGGCCTTAAAGCAGTAGTAGGGGATGAAGGCTTTGCTTTCAAGTTAAGGATAACGGGCACTGTTTTGGAGATCCATCACTTGTGTTTTGGCCTTTGATTGAACAAATCAATGTAGAGAAATTTACTATACATCAGATCATGATTTAGATATAAGAGGTGTATCAAATTCATAAGACATCAGTGTAGAGAATTATATTGTACATCAGAGTCACGATTTAGATATAAGGGATATATCATATTCCTAAGATATCTTATTGAATAATATGCTAGGCTGGGAAATCCAAGGAAAGTGTTTTAAGTGGAAGGAAAATGGTATTTATTGTTAGTTTTGTCCTGGCATCTTATCAACTGTATGCAGAATCCCTTTAATTTAACCATAATAATTATTTGGAAACTATGAGAAATATGTTAATTTTCTTAACCCTAGTAGATGATTAATTATTCCTAGTAATTTTTTTTCTTTCTGATTTAAATTAAATTCCAGCTTACTGAATAAGAAGTGCCACTGAGATTTTAACTAGCAAATAAAATTAACTCTCAGCAAAAGAAAAACAGTCAATTTCCAGAAAAATAGACAGAAATATTTGCCCTTCAAAATTCTATCTTTTATTTAATAAATGTCAAACATACAAGGGCTCCCTTACTAGGAAATAACCCACTTAGAAAACAATATTAGCTATAACAATTTTTTTGGAATAAACTAGCCTCTTGTCTTAGTTAAGATCATTGCTTCACTATATGATGATGATCACTGTCAAAAAAATGATAATGAAATTATGTTAGTAAACATGTACTGATGAGTCCGTAAAGGAATCAATATGCACATTATATGCTTGATACTATAAAACTAAAAGCTTGATAGGAATTAAAGAGACAATGTTTGTTTGGCAAAGGTGTGCAATTTGATGGAAGTAACAAGTATAAATATAAGATAGCAAGAATCTAGCCTTGGGAGAACAAAAAACCTATTATTAGAATAATATGAGGGAAAAAGATATATAAATAGAAAACAACCTTAATAAAGGAAGGAAACATTGAAAATCAACTAATAAAGTTGAATAATAAAGAATATCATTTCAATGGCCCTAAAGGGTATGATAACATTAGATTAAAGAAAAGAAACCATAATAAAAATGAGCAATTAAAGGAAGATAAGTTATTCTATTGGAAGAATAGTAGCAACATTTCAAGTGTAACATGTTTTTTAAAATTGAAGAAGTTTCCATTGTTGAGTGTTGAAGCTAGTAGATATGGGATATTAGATAATTGAGACTAAGGGAAAAATAAATTGTATTTATGAATATATGGTAGGAGGAAGTGAAGGGATGTTTCTATCAAGAAGAAAGTTCTCTTAATGATATTGATTATTGAACCAAGCAACATGATTAGCAAAGGACATAGTGAATATCTAACTAGTTTAAAAGTGCCAAGATAGGAAGTTGAGAATGCTCGTAATTGAGGAATGACCAATGATAAACTAGGAAAATGTTTAAAGATATAAATGTTAAAAAATAACAGTTGAAGTATAAGAAGAAATGTTGTTAGAAATTTTATAAGTAGACTGTGAAAAGTATTCTGTGCATACTAACAAAGTAAGAGTCAACTAATAGAGGTTTTACTTTACTAATCTACACTCATTGTTTCATTAATAAGACTTCACATAGAGAAACTTATCAAGTTTTGTTCCCCTAGCGTAAAATAAGTGTCCACAATACACCACACATTTAAACTTTTCATGGACAATAATGATAGTAGTGTTCCAATAGTTTCAAATTCTAAACTAAAGATAGTACGAGGACAAAAAAAATAAAGTGGAAGAATCTCTTGTCAAACTTGAAGAAGGGTGAAGCTATGATAAAGAGATCTAGTGGTATTGAGATGGGAACTTGAAGAGATAAGTCAATCTTTTTATGATGAAAATGATAATTATTAAGTGATCTATAAATCACCATGGATCAGCAAGTCTTCAAACAAGTGAATTGAAATGATATCAAATTTAAATCATGATGACTAAATGTTTATATGAAATTGCATATAGCGGTTTTGGAATCGATAAGCCAAAGGGTACCAAAGGATTTTAATTTTGAGATCGATGATTTAAGGACAATAATATCTTAACAATAAATTGCACTAAAATTACTTTGGGAAGGAAGATTACATGATGATACATTAAGTCTCAAGATAATGAGGCACATTTGAAATTTAAATATGTACTTAAACCAATATATCTACAGTGTAAATAGAAAACTTCCTAGTTGGAAGAAGTGGAAATGATTATTGAAAAGTAATTGGTATCTTAATGAAAACATGACACTAACAGTATTGGTGAGATAACTTATATCCTAGAGGAATGTTGAATAATATTATTTCATAGTTGGTATTCATTGTTTATACAAACAAATGATTTTTTTTTTGATGAACCATGATATGAATGCTTATAGTGTATATGACAAGTATTGATATGGTTATCATATTAATGATTTTTCATGATGTGATGGTATGTGATAAATGGATATAGTCTCATGAAAGGTTAATGATGCATATGTGGTGCGTATTTATTTATTTGTTATGATAATGATGTTGTATACTAATGATGGATATGATATGCATAACATGGCATAGGAATTATGGTGCTATAATATGAGGTTTATTTACATGTGGTTCATTTATTATGTGAAGTCATGTTATATCTTTGATGCAAATATGTTGATGTTATAACTTATGATGATATTTCATGAGGTGAAGCATGTGATAGTTGCATATAAATTTATGACATGCATGAGCATCCAGTCCATTATTTTGTGATTAGCAATGATGAATGTTCTCATGATGACATGCAAGACTTGGCATGTGGATTATTTTCTATGATACTATGATGGTATAGCTAATGCATCAGTTGCATGTTGAGGTGTGATGATTGACAAGACTCTACAAATGGGCCAAGAGGGTTGGTTTATTTGATGATCTCATGAGAGCCCATATGCATGAGGGAGAATAAGTAACACCATATGGGCTGGGGACAAACTCAATCAACACTACATATGCCAGTGGTTCCTTTGTCTTGTATAGCTCTTGATGGATAGCTCTTGAGGGCTATGGGACCATCTTGAGGAGCCCAAGTGCCTGATATTGAAGGCTAGGTGCCTAGTATTGCATTGGGATGCCGAAGTCTGGTAGGGGTGTAAGGATTTCGATGCCTCGGGTTGTGCACTTTAGTGAGTTGTGGAGGGAGTGGGCCAACCTTGCTAGATGCCTAAAGACATTGAGCATTGTACCGGATGCCTACCTTGGGGCCTTAAGGGCAGATGAGGTCTAAGTCAGGCACGAGCCTTGGGGCCAGCCTTGGACTAGGATACAGACCGAGGAGGCTTATTCCTGATTCCGAAAGTGGCAAAAATGACAGAGATTCCTTGGGACTTCCAAGGTGTTGTGAATCTTCCGATGCCTGTTGGTTATACTAGTTCAGCAGAGGGTGTCGGGATTGTTACATGAAGTAATAAATAACAAAATAAATGTAATGTCCCTTAATAATAAATAATAAAAAATAAAAAATAA